>JARCZZ010021160.1:15877-36285 GCA_030323915.1 Brotogeris chrysoptera | reverse complement strand
CCCCCGCCTGGGCGGGGGGGGGGGGGGGGCGAAGGGGAGGAGTTTGATTTACGACTTGAACCACAACATGGTCTTAGAAGGAAAAGGGAAAAAAGAAAGAGAGAACGGAAAGTCGTGACTTTCTAGATGTACAAGAAAATTCAGCTAGAATCCAGCTTCTCTGGAAGGCAAATAAAAGCTTTTTCTGTTGGACTGGCCTGATCTTCTCATGAGATGGATTGAGTCAATTAGACACAATGCAAGAAGAATGCCAGATTATTGTTGCCGTATGTAAAGCTGCGTTTTCCTCTGTGACTAGTCGCTAGAAGCCAAAACTCTGACTGAGTGAATTTGAAGTTTGCCACAGCAGGAATGAAAATCTCATCCAAGGTTTCAGAAACAGTAGTCTAAATATAGGTGCTTAAATATGTGTAACCTGTTTTTCAAAAATTTGGAGTTCTGTCAGCTCTGTATGAAAATCAGGACAAGTCTACGTCATAGCTTCAATAGAGATTCACTAAGCCATGTATAAGCAGCTTCATCTCTGAAAACTTCATCTGCATTGATTTCAATAGTTTTGCCCTTTCAAGTTGAACACTTCATATTCAACCTTTGAACAGAATAAGCAGACATTTTCAGGTAGGCACACAGGAAAAGGACCAGAAGACAGCAAGAGATAGATGCCAACCTGATCTTTTTTTTTTTTTTAAGTCCTCTAGAGAACAAGTTTTGAGTCATCTGGCAGCAAAATACTGCCTCCTACCATGCTGGTTGATCAGTTCTAGGCAATCTAAACACAAAGTTGAGAGCGCTGGCAGTCCCTTAGGCTGTCTGATCTGGAAAAACAGTGGGGGAAGAGATTTTCAAGCCTCAGGTCTAACAGAACAGAAGTTTTGGCAGCTGGAGAAGTTCCTTCTCATATCTGTGGTCCTGAAGTTCTTTGCAGACATTGACATTAAGCAAATTGAAAAGTATACAACACAGACAAAAGTGCTCATAAAGCCTAGGCAACCCACCAATGTTTCTGACTCTAGTGTAAATCTGGATTAACCCCCTGAAACCAGCAGAATTGGTTCTATATACAAGAATTGGTGCTCGTGAACTTGTGAGCTACTTTCTGTCAGTCAGCATGCTGAGACTGCTCTTGCATTACTCAGAAAACAGGAAATGAAAAGGAAATTTCAGAAAGGATTTCTTCAAGGAAGGGAGATTCTGAAGGGTGTGGGAGGCAGTCTTCAAGGGTTGTTTAAGCTAGTGCCAAATTCAAGAAAATTGAGATATTACTTCCAGCTAAAAAAGAAAATTAAAATATAACTGATATACACTCCATTAATTAAATGATAAATTATGAAATAAATCAAACCTATTATAAACAAATTAGCATTAAGTAACTACTGCTTATAACCCCAATGCCACTTCAAACAAGTAAAGATACCTCATGCTTCGGCTTTAGATTATCTACGTATGCAGAATTAAATTGTAAATGATACACCAGATTGCTTTTACTGCATCATTAAAATCCACTGGCTTTGTTATGCACAAACACTGCATCTTTAGCTTTGGCTTGGGGTTGTTATTTTTACAACTGTGTGTTAGGCTTATTTTGCTTCTCTAAAATATAATTTGTAGTTGACTTCATTTATAAAACATAGCATCAGTGACTGACATATCTTTTTAAAATAGACAAATTTGATATTCAACATATAGTTCTGCAGTGAAGTTTCTATGCATGTAATACAGTTTGTGGTCCCATTTCTGCTGGCCCTTTTCACTCAAGACATAGCTAGGAAGAAGTTTATGTTACACAAAACTAGAATAGCGTTTTTTTCAACTCTTTATCAGCCCTCTAATGGTATTCACAATGTTTTGTTCTAGAATTCACTAGAAACTAATCAGGACATGCAGCCATGACTAAATGTACATGGTTAATATATATAGTTATTTGTAACCCAGGAGAACATGTATAGTTACATTGTTTCTGCTAGGCAGAGAAAAACAGACACAGTAGTATTTAATAGTGTCTGTAATTTTAGACCTGCAATTCCAGTGAAGTCAATGGGTTCTCCCTGGTTCTTAAATGAAGAAATATGCTGGAATTGTTTTAAACTCCTTAAAAAAATATATATATTTAAAGAGACTTCATAATTTCTATATTTAGAAAAAATTACTCTAGGAGAAAATGATCCAGACAGTACGTGCTCTTAAATGCTTAAATGCAGGTTTATTTTTTGTAATTGTTGACTGAGTTCTGAGAAGATGCACCGATTACTAAAAATAGACCTAAAGTAAAATATGTAGGAATAAATTTGACTTCCAAAGGCAGTTTCATTTCCATAAACACAGCACCATTGAGGGAATACACCTAAAATTAGGGAACTTATTTATGATTCCTCCAGGTTCATTTGCATAATACTGTATCAGCTCTGTTTGCTCCTGTTAGTCAAAACTACATAGCAATTTAGTCTGATTTGGAGGCCTGAAGCAAAAAAGCCAAATTCAAACCTAAGCACCTGGGAATTTTCCCTTCAGTGGTATTTACGCACCTTACTCTCCCTGAAATAAAGGGAATTCAACAATTAAAAATGTTTAGAAATGTGGCTTCATCACTGCAAAAATTAATTACTTTCCCAAACTGATGAATGTCCACTACTTAAGTTCTTGAAAACAAACATTCAAAGAAGTGGTATTCCAGCATGAACACATAGGTTTAACTCCAATCAATTATTTTAAGTATTCTGAATTCATGTTTGGGGTTTTTTTAACCAAATTCAATAACTCAGAGAATCACAAAAAGACAGAATAGTTGGAGTTAACAAGAACCTCTAGAGATCATCTAGTTCAACAGCTTGCTTCAAGAAGGATCAGCTACATCAGGTTGTTCAGTTGTTTTTTTTAATATCTTTAAGGATGGAGACTCTACCTCCTTTCCAGGAAATTGGGTCTAGAAGTGTTTGACTCCCCCCTTACAGTACAATTTTCTTCTTTTTAAACATAATTGCTTATCTCAGTTGAGCCTATTGCCTATTCTGCTACTGGGCACCACTGGGAAAATTCTGTCTTCATCTTCTCTACACCTGTCCACTAGATATTAATACACATGGATAAGAACCCCCTGAGCTTTCTCTTCTCCAGGCTGAATAGTCCCAGTTCTCTCAGCCTCTCCTTTACAGATACTCCAGTCCATTAAACATCTTTGTGGCCCTGTGCTGGACTCACTGTAGTATGTCTAAGTCTCCTTTTTGTTAGGGAAGCCAGCACTGAACCAAGCACTCCAGATTTATTAACACCAGCACTGAGCACAGGAAAAGGATCACCTTTTCAGTCTGCTGGCACTCCTTAATACAGCCCAGGAGGCTGTTGGCCTGCTCTGCTGCAAGGGCACATTGCTGGATCATGTTCAACTTGGTTTTTACCAGAGTCTATAAGGCATTTCTTACAAAGCTGCTTTCCAGCCTGTTCAGCTTCAGATGGTTTCTCCTCTGTTGGATCAGGTGTTATTCCCTTTGCAGAATTTCATGAGGTTCCTGTTGTCCCATTATTCCTGTCTATCCAGGTCTGTCTGAATGGCAGGACAACTATCTGATATATATGTCCCTTCTGGGTGGGTATCATCTGGGTAATTTTGCTGAAAGGTACTCTAAAGGTCAGACTTTATGATCTTAAAAGTCTGTTCCAACCTAGTTGATTCTATGATTCTATCGCACCATCTGTGATCTTGATGGGATTGTAGCCCTGCAGCTGCATACAGACCTCTCATTCCCTCTGTTCTTCCTTGTTGCACACTGATTTCCAAGTGAGTGTTCCTCTCTGTAATGCTCTGCTCCTTGCACTTCTTTATTTGTGTGTACACAGTTGCAGTGGTTTGCCTTTTATCCTGTTCTATTAACTGGGCAGTCTCTTCTCCCACGTCAGCAAGTCTACCACATCCCCAGTTGATCATGGATTATCAACTCCTTCCCCCATCATTTCTATTTTCAGGGTCTCCTCAGAAGGTTGGCCAGCCTATTGGCATTTTCCCTCACTCAGTCAGGTCCATCCTACCTCTTCCTGGAAGTTCTCAGTCCTCAAAAAAGAACTGTGGTTTTGTAAAGCAAATCCTCATCACCAATACCAGATGCTCAACCAGTTGCTGAATATCAGGGTCCACATACATCAGATGTGTCTGAATAATCTCAATAATTATACTGTCTAATTGCAGTGCTGTCTCAGGGCATAGTTTATGGGGCTGATCCCTACTCTGAAGGAGACTCTGGTAGCGCGTCTCAATACATCATTTTTGACTGAAAACACTCTGGTTGCAATAGAAAAGCAGTCTTCACAGGAAAAAGTCTTCCTGAAGGTTTTGATATGGATGCCTACCATTCAGGAATAAGCTGTTCCTGAGGACTCTTGAGCATTCAAGATAGTACATACAAAGTGTTCTAGTGGTTTCAGGAATATATCTGGTAAATAAGTAATTTTTTTTTAATGGAACAATCTTGATTTTTAAAGAACTTTGGACTCAAGACAAAACTTCATAAAAATGCCAAAACCAACATTGCTATAAATGTGTCCATTTGAAATGAAATCCATGTCCCAAGACCAGCTTTTCAAACTTGTTTCAACTTTTCTTATGATTGTAAATTTATTATTATTAATATTAATATTGTTTCTAATCTGAATGTAATTGAAATGGAAAAGCAACTGTAGAACTTCAAAATGTTTTCAATCATTATCATTTTATCAAAGTTATTGCAAGTAGGTTCTCTTTCTCTTTGTGGCTAATCTTTATTGATTAGGAGTGCACAAACAGCAGTAAATTCCCAAATGCATATATTTGACTAGAAATAGCAATTACTTGATGCCTAGTAATATGCATTTCAGATATGTTTGGCATTCTTTCAATATTCATTGATTACTGTTATCAGCTCAATAAATTAAAATGCATCCTCAGGTATGAGAGAACATAGTATTTTATACTGTTTGAAATCCTGGTCATAGAGAAGCCATTGACTCTGCCATTGACTTCAAAGGGATGTTGAGTCAATAGTCTCTCAAGTTAGGTATTTAGACTCTAGCAGTGGTCAGTGGCAGATGCTTTCTTTTTCTTTAGACAGGAAAGAAGAAGAACTACCTTAGTTTTTTATTATATCAGTAGGATAATCACATTGGGTTTGTCTTTGCAGCTCCTCCAATAACCTTAAGGTAAACATCCCATAGCTTTAAGCTGAACATTCCTTGGTATTCATCATATTGGTCTGGAGTATTCCTAAGTACTCTAGAAACCACTGTTGCCACAGGCTATAATGTAAAATATCTGTACTGTGTATCCAATTAGTGGTGGAAGCAGTCTACCTTAAAGCAAAGAATGTAACAAAGAATCTGAAGACATACAAATTCTGCTGGTTTTCTGCTGCCTGTCTTGGAAAAGTCAGCTTATGTTTCCAACACAGGTGACTGAGAAAAAATTCCCGCCCAATGGAACCTTGTGCAATGAGAAACATGCCCTTCCCACAAAATGGTGAAATCAATGCCTATCAATGTTTTGCTGCAAACCCTAAATATTTATGAATTGATTGCAATAGTCTGATCTGAAGGGCGGTAAATTGGGATAAACGCAAGTTCAAGACACTTTTTAATCACTTGAGCAAGCTTCCAGCAAAGGAAACTAAAATCAATTAAGAATTTTAAAACACTTGGGCTGGGAATCATCTTTTGCAAATGCAGATGCCTCCACTGAGGCAGCTAAGCTGCCTGACTCTACAGTGCTTTTACAGACAATAGAGACTGAGTCAAGGAAGCCTAAGGCTGACTCATCACAATCCAAAACTCCTATAAACATCCACTTTGCTCTACCTTTTTCAAAGCAGACTGAGGATGGCTTGTTTAATTATGCACGTTTATGTCACAAATGTATCAAGTTAGAATTCCCTAGGATATTAGTGAATAAAGCCTTAGCTTCTTATCTGAATTGGTCAGTTTAATAAACAACGTAGATTATCGGCTGCTCTGGCAAAAGCCCTGATCCCTTGACAATCATTTCCCAAGCACGTCTCCTGCAACAAATAAACAAATTTCATTTAGCGAAATCTACACTGATGAAAAATTTTTTAAATAGAAAATTCCCTGTCATCTCTATTGCATATGCCTTTATATTCCACAGTAAGCTAGGAACGATGGCTCCATTCTTTTTTCTGGAGTGCTTTAGGAATGAAAAGTGTGTAAGAATTAAACCTAGATATTATAATTCTTAAGTCCCATTAGAATCAGTAGACTCAGGTAGTAAAAATAAAATTAGGAACTAAATACCTTTGCACATCTGGGCTTAAATAAAGGGGAAAAGATCTATTTCAGTCAGGCCTGAATTTCAACCCTGAAAAATGTCATATTACTCTCTGAACATAAGCCTGGAATCCTCATTGGGGTTTTTTTTTCGGCTAGTTTGTGTACTATGCTGCTGTCTGGCTGAGTTTACGTAAGAACATACTGATTTTCTCTTCTCTCTCCTCCTGCTTCTGTGCCTCTCCAATACAAAGAGCATGGTAGTATCAGCACTTAACGAAAAGAAAGATGCCATAAGAGTGGGTCAGCTCCTGGCTCATGCACAGGGAAAATCTTTTTGCTTTCTGACAGGACATTCTGGAAACAGCTACTTTTCATTTCAGGCTTTTCTGTGACAAAACCAAGTTCTTTCCGAACCTATTAAATCATTTTAGTTTGAGGCCACTGACACGTTGCATTTTTCTAATGCCCCATATTGTCAGTCTTGTTCACCTCAGGAGAGAGTTAACAGTAGACATTTACATTTACCTGGTGTCTCTTGTGGATACCAGTCAAATGTGTTGGATTTTGGGCCAGTTTGTTGTTTTTTTTAAGTAGGTATGTGTGAGTGTGGAAATATTTTTTTCAGGAAATGTGACTGTATGGTTAGATTTACATAACTACAGGCCATTTTATCAACCCACATCATCATTGTTATTGCAATATGCATCTCACTATTTAAAGATTATAGTCAGGTTTATTTTACAAGGCCCTATGAAGGAGCTGTACTTCACCTAAATTTTGCCATCTAGAATTCAGAATCTAATTTAGTGCTTAAGTCAATCATTTAGGTTCCCTTTAATGAATGAAGCATCACCAAATTGCCCATTGCAATTTGTCCATTTGGCACCTCTGGAAGAAAAATTAAAACAAGCTAACTTATATGCAGAGACTACCTCCTGTCTGCTGACAGAAATGGGGAAAGATGATGAAGCTAAACGAAATTTAGTGGTTACTTGGAAACACAAGAAATGAGCTCCTCCCTCTCAACTGACTAAGGATAGCAAGAGCCACCATGTCTTATGAATCAACTGGATTTGATGGTGTGGTAGTAGGCATGCCTGTCACTCAAATCCTGGCCATGAGAGCTGGCTGGCTGCATAAGAGAAATGTGCCAAACATCAAATAGGATATTACAATTTATGTCTATTTTCTTGTTCAAGTGGAGAGCTCCAAGGACAGGTGCTTTTCTAAAGAAGTGTATGGCAGTTTCTCCATGAACAGGTCCACGATCAGTTCCTTGCTGGAACAGAACACGAGATCACAGGCCAGCAAATTTATCTTCCACTTCCCCTAAAAGAAAACATAAAGTGCAATGTTTCATTGTTCCTCTATAAACAAAAGTGAAAAATTGCCTTCTTTATCCCATAAACATACACACACAAGTGTCATTTTAAATCTCTGCTGCAAGGTGACAAAGCAACATAAAAAGGTCGTGCAAGGGTAAGGTCAACTTCTACTGCTCTTGGGCATTGTTTGATTACCCTGGTTTTGAACCGACATATTTATCTGGTTTTTATGTCTCAATTTGCAAGTCTTAAGTTATATTGCTTACAGTTCATGAAGGCAGACATAAAAAAGTCAAATGAGTGTCTATGCTGTCAACTTACAGATGTTCCTTTCTGAAGATACACTAATTCAGCTATCTCTAGATAATCCTGACACTTTATAGTGAACAAAGTAAGTTTTTGTTTTATTTATCTCTGAGCTGACACTCTGGTCAAGCTGAGAATTTTGGTTCCAACTTTCCAAAACAATCCCTCTTATAGCCAAATTTGGAGTTGTTACCCACGGATATTCCCACTGATTGCAATAGTACTATTTAGCAAGTGTTGAAAACTATGAGTAGAGGTGTAGGAGACTGGCATCTAGAAAGGATCAGCCTACATTCTGAATATATGAGGAAATTCTGAGAGAAAGAAGGTAAAGGTCTACCCTGAATTTCCAAACAGGGTGATGAATCATGGCTGCTGAACTTCTGAGATCCTGACGCTATACCACATGCAAGACAGCTTAGACAGAAGTGCTGGAGGAGGCAGTGAAGGGGTTTTGCCCAGAAAAAAAGAAAAGAAGGAAAAACTGCAATCTCTGTAGATGCAATAACATAAACAATTAAAATATATGCACCACTGGTCTTCAGGTGAGTTAAAAAATGTAATTCCATAGGGAATTTCTTTGTGCAGGTTACTATATATCTAATCCTTAACATGAAACTCATTGCCACCTACCAGGTTTTCAAAAAGGAGTAGATTATAGCTACCTGGAGCTCCCCTCTGCTTTCTTGCTGAAGCTGTTTTGCTTCCCCAGCTTGCCTTAAAGCTTGGCACCATATAATCTTGTAATTCCACCTGTAGTTCATGAGCTGCTGCTTCAGAGCATTCTGTATGACATTCTCTGGCAATATCCCCAGAATTCAGCTTTATTATTCATTCTGTCTTGCCACAAGGCTTCTGCTTCTGAAGCTTCCTGCTTCAGTGTTTTTCAGACAAAGAAATAAATTGGAGACAAAGAAGGGTAAGTTAAGAACAATGGTTTTCTGCTAAGCAAAATTCACCATGATTATTATGAAAACATTGGTACCACAAAAGTTCTGATATTGATATTGCACTGATATCATTTAAGAACTTTGTTTTTATAGGAAAACAACCTACAGGGCAACAGAAACTACCATGTTACGTGGAAGATGTTGGTATTTAATTGAGCTTTACCATATGACATTATAATAGCACTTAGGGTATCTCTATATTGCACAATATCATGCCACATAGAGATAGCCCAGTGAACTATAAAAAGGTCCTACTGAGAAACTAATTAGTCAAGGCAGAGTTCTGTGTTAATTCTACTCTATTGCTTCTGGTATTGCACTAGCTTTTTCAGAGAGACAAATAAAAGGCAAACTGAGATGAAATAACTGGCCTGGGGATACAGAGGGTGGGATTCATCTCACCTGACTTTAGACATCAACAATGTAGACTTTTAAAACCAAGCTAACCCCTAGGGCTCCATTTATAGTCACTGGAGATAAATATGGCCTTTTAGGGTGCCAATCATCTGCTCTATTTCAGACATGTAATTTAGGAGACGATGAATTGCCCCCTGGATTCTATTGACTAGTTCTTCACTGACTATCAACTGAGCCAGAAGTCAGATGCAGATGTCTTCAGAACAGACATCTGCATTTAGTCAATGCAACTCCACCTGCAAAGCCAGTGATGAAGCTGGAAATAGTTCTCTTTACTCCAAGACCTGTACGCTATTCTGTAGATTATACCACCACCTTGTTGCCTCTCCTAGTAACAGAGAGACTTGCAGTTATGCTGCATGAGATTTAGAGATTGTTCAATTATCATATAAATTAAAGTTTATTTAAGAGACTAGTCTGGTAACTAAGCAGTTGGCTGTTTTCAAAAACTAACATAATAAGAATGGGAAACCTAATTTTAGTATAATCAAAATCTCTTCTAGGATTTCAGTTGTATTCTCACTGGTCAACATCACAATGGATAAAACCTTTAACATTTTGTTTCAGCTGTAAAAACAGAGACATGGTTTGCATGCAGTTAAAGCGTCAGGGTGGAGCTGATCAAAAAGGAGCACCAGGACAAGCAGACACAGCATCATGCAATATAGCCCAGTCATGAGCAGTGCAAAGAGAAATAAGTCTCTTTGTACAGTAGGAGATCCATTTCCCCTAGATTTGAATAAGTACTAAAACCTCAGTAAGCGTGGGCAGTGTCTGTAAACAGGGAAATCCTTATGTGAATAAGGACTACTGGATGTATCAAAATGTGTCTGTAGTTTCAATTTGCTGCAGAAAATGGAAGGTATTGAAGGGTAAAGGAAGAATACTGTAGAAAATATAACATTTCATTACTAAATACACTGAGGAGTAGCTTGGCTGCAGATTCAGGCAAATAAATTGGATGTCTGCAAGGTAGGTGTCTGCACATCAGCTGTGTGTCTATGTTCCCAGTAGAGTCAACTGAGATCTAGTCAATGCATTTGGTAGAGCATAGTGGAGTGCTGGGCTGATCAGACCTAGGTGTCTCCTGGAGAGAGTGAATGATCAGCTCCCCAGGCTCTGTTGGCACCAGTGAAAACTGAGATGCCTAACTCACTTGTAGGCATTCACAGAATAAATTTCTGCCGTTAGCTGTTTCAGTGCAAAGCTCAACTTAACCCTTAATGGCATGTAAGGCAGTTATCTCCCTACCTCTGCCAGAGTGTTCATTTTGGATTACAGCCAGCCATATACAATGGGCTCTCAGCTGTTAATATTTTTTATTCCTACTTTCTGGGGGTGATTTGCAGAAATTCAGAAAGCTGGAACAAACAGATAGATGACTGGAATGTCAATTATCTGTTTAATACTATTGCCCATGAGAAATTATAGGCTAGGTGTCTAAACTTGGTCATCAAAAATTAGTATAAGGTTTTGACAGCTTTGCCTATAATTTATCTTTTCTTCAGTTCTCCATCTGTAAAATGATGGTAATAATACATCTAATTGCTAGGGCTGCTGTGAATATAAATCCACGATGTTTGTGAAGAACTGACAAATTACAGAAAGAAAACCATAAAAAACACATGGCAAACTTAATAACATTGTATTCATCTGAGGCTTTAGATTATGATTAATAGGGCTTGGAGCCATACATTGAATGAAGGAAATAAAAAGAACTATTTAATAATTATCCATACAGAGAAATAAAAATAATAGATGACCATGCAATTAAAGTCTGTGTCAAAACACATGTACAGGGGGCTGAATGAAGGTAGCAGATGAAATTTCTAACATTTACAGAGCAATGCCAGGAAAATGAAAACATAAAAAATCTCTACGTACAGTTGAAGAATTTTGTCTCAGGGTAAGAATCAAAGGTGGTAAGTCACCTCACCATCACACAGCCTTATGTGAACATAATGAAACATAAAGGTGCTTAATACCCTTTCTTCATTATGTCTGTGTCTCAGCCACCATAATTGCAATTTCCTTTGCTCTGTAAGGATCCTACTCCCTCCTTTGTTTGGCTCCTTCCCCTTTTAGGCTGTGGTTATAAAGACATTTTCTTCAACAACTATTCCATCTTCAGCCACCGGACACTTCTTGCTGCCTACAAGACTGTGACAATGGAACTACTTCAGGAACCAGCAGGTCCTTGCTAGGATCCAGATTTATGTTAGAAACCACCTTTCCTTCACACTTCCTTTTTGTATTACGTTTGGGGTTACTTTATTTCAGTCTAGCCTCTGGTCTTTTTTAACACAAGCCCCTACAAACCTCATCATTGGCAGAGCTGATGAGAAGATGTGGGGCGAGAAGAACCATCCATGGGGTGAGAAGGAGCGTCCAGGAGTGAGGGAGAACAAGGAGAAGAGTGAAGGGAAGCCACATAAGCCAGTGGGGAGAGAAAAGTCCATGTAAAAAGCTCTGCAACCAGAAGCCCCTCCAAACAAAGTCCATCTTTAAAAAAAGCCCCTGAGAAAGACTGGTGGTTCATGCAGGAAGTAGTTTGAATTTTAATCTTTTTTCTTTCCCCAACATGGCATGAAAGTGCTATCCTCAGCAACAAAAATTCCCCTGAGACTCCACCTCACTTTGCAGCTCTTATGTACTGACTTCCCCTGGTGTGAAGGAAGGTTGAAGTGCCAGCTGTTAGAAGAAATAATTATTACAGCACTTCCTGCTAGCACTTCAGATTTTAGAGAGGAGGAGCAGAAGCTACCTGATTCCACACTTTATTTTTTTTTTACTTTTTTTTTTTTTGTCTGTGTGTGGCATTAAGAAATGCCTTTTTTTTTTATTCCCTTACTCCCTTACAGCCTTTGCTTGTAGTCAGTGAATGAGCTTTTACCCTGAGGATGCAACACGTTGCTAAGGGCTATCATTACAGTGAGCACATTCCTATAAGACATATTCACAGTGTCATTTCTAAAGAGGTATGGGCTAACCCTCTCGCCAGTACAGATATGGAAATTCTCTCACAATTAAATCCAGTCCACACCTTCTAAACATTTAGAATGATGTCAGTGAGTAGGAAATGGTGAAAAATTTGTCTGTACTCAAGACCACAGAATACAAAGGCAATAACTGTAATATGCATTGCCATTGTTCACTGCCTGCTTGCAGCTCACAGTTAATTGCATAGATAGGGACCATTATTTACTGCTGTGCCTTTGTAAGATTCATTCTCACACATCCTCCACTTCCTAGTCCTTATGTTAATTACCTGTCACTAGCAGTGCGGCAGCTACCTCTTTGTGGTCATCTAAGCATGCTGTTCTGCTATCTACTCTGCAGTTGCTGGTCCAGACAGACCATTGCTGATCATCTCTGAAATAACAGCTATGTGTACTGGGTTTACAATGGGCTGAAATCAACTGAATTAACAAACCTGCTTCAGCTGCTTATCCTTCCAAGACCTGATTAAAGCCTAATTGAATGATGCTGTATTTTCTACTGTTGTTGTTTTATTTCATTTTGTAAAATGTTGGCACTCAGAATAAAAATATAATTAAACTATGGCACAGAAGCTGAGAGCTTTGATCCCACCTAGCTTAGTAAAGAAGACAAAACAAGCACATTTAATCCACTGTTTGTTCAGTTACAATGTGCTAGTTTTAAACTATGCACATTCCAGTGACTGAATGAATATATTGAGGAATGCCAAAAATTAACATATGAGTTACAATTATTGCTACACAAAGGCTGTTATAGTGTACACCAAAAATCTCAAAACAGTGAGGTCGTGACACCATAAAGCAGAAAGCATGGTTAAAACATAACGTAAAAAGAATTTTTAAATACTGTATTTTCATGTGCACAGCCTGTGGCCTGTGATTCAGTGAAGCTAATTCATATGCATATGTAGAAAAAGAGACTTTCCCTCTCACAGATTTCCCCCCTCACACACTGCTGATTCTCTCTTTTCCTTCTTAATATTCCCCCCTTCTTCTGCTGCCCTCTGTCTTTGCCTCTGCTTTCCTACATGTTGCCTGAGGGGTATTTGAGCATTTTTATTTGCCTGAGGATTTATTTATATAGGCAAGCTACTTATCTGATGTGCAAGTTTTACCAATGGAAGTATAGCATTCATTTTGCACACAAGCACACAGAGAAACAGAGAAACAGAGCCAGGTACGATAATATCAATATTCAGCATTTTTCATCCTCAAAATACCCTACAAGTGTTAACTAATTAATCCTCAGAACACCTCTTTTGAGTTAGGCATGCTTATCCTAATTTCTTAGGCAGAGATAGGGAAGCTGAGAGATTGACTGCAAGAGCTTCCACTGAAGTCAGGGGGGAAAAGAACACCTCATCAGCTTTTATGGGACTTGAATCTGGTCTGAAGTGAGCTGTCTAATGCCACCAAAATGTCAGGATTAGAGCAAAGTTGCCCATAGCTAGGAGTTTCTAAGACTGACTCTAATCTTTTGTCAGGCAGCCCTGAATTGGTCAGGCAGTTGGACTAGATGGCCATGGTAAGTTCCTTCCAGGTGAAATACTCTTCTGTTCTATTCTATTGAATTCTATTCTATCATGGGGTCAGTTCGTGCCCAGGTCAAGCACATGCAGTCCCAGACACCCCCAGAGCACAACAGCAACATCATCACCTGCAGATTTTGGCTGCTGGCAAGTGTGCATGCATTTGCACTACACCGTTTCTGCAGTATTTCTGCATCTCTTTCCAAGCAGAGAGCAGCAAGACAAAAAAAAAAAAATGACGGAAGGTGATAAGGTGGCTTTTCACTTGCAACAGGGCACTGAGCCATGCAACCTGCCTCCGTGGATAGCCACAGCATGACATGCTTTACACTGCAGGGAGAGGTCAAAGTGCTGCAGCCTCTCTTGCCTTTTTATAAACAGCCCACACACCCCGATGCTCCCTCAGTCATGACAGCTGAACATAACAAAGGTTATTTCTGATTTATAGCTGCAAACTGAAATGAATTATATTTGGTTGGTTTATTAACATGAAGCACGTTAACAAGAGCATACTGTATGTATGCCACAGATGGAAAAACTAACTCTATCAGTGACGGAATCCATTCATTGTTTCATTAATCCAGCACCCTCTAGAGAGCACCAAAAAACCCCAGTCAGTGCTTCTGAATACTACATTTTACATTTAGATTTTCTGGCTTAGAGAAAAGATGTGCAATATCACAAGCAGGCATAGCATTCCCCACTGACTAGTGCATTTATGAAGTCTTTTGTGGTGTTATTATAGAAGGCATGCGAAATACAACGTACATGAAACTAGGAATAGGGGAATAAATACATCTGCATTTTTTAAAGGAACAAGAGGCTGATATTTCTTCATTATGAGGGTGATAAAGCACTGGAACAAGTTGCCCAGTGGCTGCCCGTCCGTGTTAGTGCTCAAGATCAGGTTGGATGGGGCTTTGAGCAACCTGGTCTAGTGGAAGGTGTCCCTGCCTGTGGCAGGGTGGTTGGAACAAGGTTATCTTTAAGGTTCCTTTCCAACACAAACCATTTCATGATTCTATGATATCCAGGTTTTATTTGATACTTTGAATTGGGAATCTTGTGTTCTGTTTTCTGGCTATGAAAGCACAAACCTGAAAACCACATGTAAGTAGAATTTCCTTGAAAGGTCTGGGGTAAGTTAGTCTTTTTGAAGCTTCTGGTCAGAATTAATCTTGAGGTCCCCCAGTGGACCCTGTACATACAGTCGTATGGTTCTGGGAAATTACAGCTTTTTGAGCCAACCCTACGGCATTAGGAATAAATGCATATGGAGGTGTGTTCAGGGGGATTTTGAATTGCTGTGGGTGGAATCTGATCAGAATGGTTGTAAAAGGTGGCCCCCAAATGGCAGGCCAGCTGGATTGTGTCATTCCTGACCAGAAGTTGTCCCCATGCCCTCAGGCTGCACAAATGCTAGAACCAAATCCTCTGGGTCTATCTTATAGATAGTCCTCTGGGTTTATCTGAAAGCAAATGTGAAAGGATGGACTGAAGTTTTCCACTTTAACCTGCTGGACTAATTTTTCTACAGTATTTCTCATATATAAACCTCTGCAGTATCCCAGTGTATTTCCAGATGTTAAAAAAGCCTCAACAGAAGTGCACCAATGGGTTTGCACATTTCTTTCTTTCCTCAGAGGGCTTTTTACACTTAAAACCCATAAAACTGAATAAGGCTGAGCTTTCAAAGCATGTCTTTCACAAGACATTCAACACAATTTGGTGCTCCTCATTTGATTGAAAAGTGCCATAGATTTAACCAAACATCACTCACAAGAAAATTTCTGCCAAAACAAACCGAACTTCACCATGAAGCTTCTTGTTCTCATAGCCTTGCACCTCCACATCTTACTATAGCATTATCACAACAGGGTTTCATGGAACACAACTGCTGCTGACCTGAGACTCAGCCCTTCTTCACCATTTCCCACCCCTTGGTTGAAGCTTTGGGGTGCAAAAGGGAACCCAGTAAGACACGTGCCCAAAACTTCACAGCCAATGAGCACACCACATCCAGATCTTATCTTAGGGAGCCATTCCAAGTCCTCCAAAACCACTCCAAGTATGACTTCTGCACCAAACACCACATAATGGTCCCTTGCCAGCAGATTTACTCCTACAAATGTCCACCCTGAATTCTGTAAGTTCCCTTTTGCTCACAGGTGTTATGCCATTTATTTACCTCAGATGTAATAGGACTTACTTAACTATGCATGAAGAAAGATTTGTGAATAACAGGAAAGAATTCAAAGCAGTATTATTATAATAAATAATCAATCAAGCCTTGTTTTCATATCCTTAGTCAGTCTGACCTGTTACTGAAGTCGGAGTATTATTTTATGGAAACGCGGAAAACTGAAAGCTCAAAGTCCTTCAAAAATCTCACTAATTGCAGTAGAGGTTTTGCTAGAGCAAAGACAAGGTTCAGCCTGTTGCAGGTGATTCAGTCTTATGCAAAGGATGTTTATATTTACTGAAGCAAAATGCTCATCACAAATAATAACTAATAGGAAAACAATCAGCTAATTTGCCAGGTTTCACTGTACTCTAAAAAAAATTGTGTCCCTGTTCAGGAATGACTAATGTTGCGTCTTCATGTGTATGAGAAGAGTGTATCTCTTCAATACTCCCATGGCTATTATAGTCCCAGTTTTTAAGAATTTTACTGTCCTTTTCATTGGTTTTTTTTTTTTTTTTTTTTGTAAACGTATTTATCCTTTCAACTTTCACTCTCCTTCAAGGTAGTTTACAAACAAGGTATAAATCTCAGTCACGTGACAAAGATATTGCAGCTGAACAGTTCAATATGCGCTATCTGAGACAGGGTGACTCTCCTTGTGCTAACTCAGCCTATAGCAAATGCAAGGCTATACTATTTATCTTAAATTTCCTTCATTCTAATCTAAGTAAGCTGGATTTGCTGTGGGCTATGGGCATGAGCACAGACAACTGGCATGGCTGATCTGATGCAGAGGAACTTATGCAACTTAAGTACAAGCTTATATTCATATACAAGCTTAACTGTGCATCTGAGCCTACCAGAAAGGATGGAATAATTTGATAGCAGTCGCACAGAAAATCTGTGGCAGGGAACTCTACAATCCTAAAATCCTGAAATCAGTAGATAGCTGTCCTCTTCTGAGAGATGCAATACCATGGTGAAAGTATCTGTGGTTCTAAGAGAACATTCACTCTAATCAAAATACGTATTTCTTTTAAAAGGGGGGCAAATATATGCATGATGTTGATTTGATAGCCTAACGCAGTGTTGTAAATGGTGAAAAGAGCAGCCCTACTTTTGCATACAGTTCCCCTAAAAGGCATTTTCCTTTTTTTACTTTTTTTCTTACTTACAGTTGACTGAACTAACATCGCTTATCATGGTTTGGAAAGAAAAGCTGTAAAAAAATTAAATTGGAAAAGCCAAATTATTTATACAATTTCATGTGCTGGATGTTTTGGTACAGTTGAGCCTTGCTTCTTCTTAATAGCATAAGACTATTAGGAACTGTAATACTCCTCAGGGGATGTAAGATTTATCAACTCTTGCAGAATGGGATGGAAGCCAAAGCAGGAGATTAAGGGATACTAGTTAAATTAATCAACCTTCTCTCTGTATATTGGCCAGGAGAATGCAGTAGGTTCTGATTCATACATTTTACACAGTAGGAGCACAATTTGACCACAACCATATGTTGAATTTAATATTAAACGTTGGCTCTTTCCAAAAGCAACTCCATAAAAATGTCAATACGGTTTTTTTAGATGAATGTCTCTATTCATTTTTTTAAAGGCATTTGAACAACAAAAAAAAAAGAAATAATGAAAAAGTGCTTTTCTTTATCAGTTTTGAAAAACTACTTTCTATTTTAATCCTGGTTCAGGACCCTACCATGTTTGTTTATGAGTTAAAGTCTAAAGCAAAAATTAATGGAGAAGATGCAAATGTTACAAATACTCCTTTTTTTGTCCTCCCTTTTTAGCTGTAAAAGGGTGAAGATGACATTTTCTTTGCAAAATTGCAAACCTTGAAATGTTATCTTTTGCTTTATGCACAATGCTGAAGTTTAAATTTCCTGAAATTAATACACATTATTATTTGTGTCTCTGTACAAAATAAAAACCACCATTATATGAGCAAATTTTTGAACGTTAGACATATGTATAAGTATTTTCTCAAAATCCAGAAACTGGTTAAAGAATTATAACATCAAAACTTTAGAGATCATCAAATTAGACCATCCTTAATCCTGAGCAGGTAAACTAGTTAAAAGCATCTTTATGAAGCATCTAGCATTTGTCACAGGGAAGGAAGTGAATAGATCACACACTCTGCACTGCAGTCAGTACCTAGGCAAGACTATAAGTATATATTGCTTACCAGGTGACAGTGGCTTGCCTATGAGTTCTACAGTAAGAAGATATATAACGTCTTGCTGGATCAAAAAGCCTTTACATAGTGTTGCACCCTCTCCCCACCCCCATTTTTAGGTTACTTTGTGCAGCCTTACAAGTGAGTAAGTTCCTGTGCTCTACCAGTTGCTGAACACCAGAATGACTACCCGGTCTATGGTCATCAGGTCCTCCAGGCCAAGTATCTGGTTGCTCAATTTGCTGTCATGGCTCTATTTCCAGCTTTGGACCAAATATGGGTGTGAATACCAAAAAATAATCTATGATAATAGAAAGTTACATGGCAGCAAATGCAACATTGCCTTGTATATTCTTTGCTCTGTTTGCTGAAAACCCCAATTCAGAATTGCATTTAAGCACATGTCTACAATAAAGAACAAATATAAACATGTCTCCAAAATTATACATACTTAGGGCTGTGAATCATGGTAGAAAAACAGAATTTCAAAAACTCTTCAGAGAAACTCTGACATCAAAATAACCAACAAAGAAAAAAAAATCAAAATATTTGGCAGTTCAGGTATTTAGCTCTTGTGGGTAAATGAAAAGAGGGAAAACGAAACTTTATCCAGTCAAATACGTTTCAGAACTATGTATTTTTCTATTCACTCTAGCACTGGTGTACACTAAAGGGCTGTAATTTTCCAAACCAACAGCAAAGTAAATGTGTGAAATAGTGAATATATGGAAATTAATTGTTAGGGTATGGGAGGATAAGGAAAAAAAAGACAAAGACTGGGTTTTTACTGCCCACAGCAGGTGTAACACATGCACTATGTTGCAAAGAAAAAGGACTGCTATACCATAAAAAAATGCTCACCCATCAGCTGAGTGTGGAAGTGGCCCCTCAATAATTATCATTTTATCCAGTTTTTAAATGAAAAAGATCAGCATTGTAACTACATTAAAAATATATATTTAAAACATATATATTTTATTTTTATATATATATTTATTTATATATATATTTTTATATATATATAAAGCAACATTTCTTAAGACAACATTAAATCTTCCTCTGAAAAATACAGAGGAAAAAATATTCCACTGAGAAGATAACAGTGTTTGCAATGGCAAAATAAGTCAGTTGAAAGTGTAATGACTTCTATACAATGTCAACAAAAGTGTTTGGTTCACGCACTCATATAATGCATAAGCCATTCACCTGGCACTTTATCCAGTTGCTGTTATAGTTTACATGAGTAAGGGCCTGTAAAAACCTGTTTTTTCAGTCTGTTATACTATCAGAAGTGTTTGTTGTGAGTGAAAACCTTTCTAATGCTCATTTATTATAAGCCAAAGACAGTAACACTGACATTAAACCAAGTAACCTTATTGCTTTCCAGTCTTTCTCCACTATGTACTCTGCACTCATACGCACTTTCGCAGACCATCTGATCTGAAAGGGGATTATATAATCCTCTCTAGGAGGTACATAAACTCTGCCTGAAATAAAGCGTGTGGTTCAGCAGTCCACAGGCATTTTATTATAGCAACAGTTAGCAAAACCAGTCATAAACATTAATTTCATTGTGACTAAAAAAGTCAGCCATTGGAATTTATTGATTTGAAGACCAGTTATGAATTTCAGTCATTTATCCTGATGTTCTGTGTTACACAAACCGTAGAGTTCATGCATTTGTCTCAGAACTGAATCAAATGCACCCTTTTCTCTGGTTAAGGCCAAATGCAGCTGAAACATGGACAAGGAGCCCCTACTGCATCCCCAGATATGAGTTGTATGCACCTTACAGGACTAATGGAAGGACTATACATTTAATTAGCCTTTTTCCCTCCTTTTCCGTGCCCTTTTCCCCTTAAAATCTGTGGTTGATATTTTATGCAAACTTTCAGGTATTATAAATCTTCTATGGACAACTTTTCAATAGAAAGAGAAGGAAGCAAAACGTTGGTGCATATCTGTTCAGAGTTCAGACAGAGAGCAGAGTGCAGCAGTGGAAGAAAAGGGTAGTGTTCCCATTTAGGAAATATGAGTAGTACTAAGATCCAGGTGAATTTGTTTAACTGAACAGCATGAAAATAAATGAAAACCTAGGACCCACTGTAGGAGAGGATCTGGTTCGAGACCATCTTAGGAACCTGAAAGTACACAAGTCCATGAGACCTGATGAAATCCATCTGCGGGTCCTGAAGGAGCTAGCAAATGAAGTTGCTAAGCCACTGTCCATCATATTTGAAAAATCATGGCAGTCAGGTGAA
>JARCZZ010021160.1:0-11630 GCA_030323915.1 Brotogeris chrysoptera | reverse complement strand
AAAACCACCATTGATCATAAGTTGTATTCAGGCAGCAAAGTGGGATTTCCCTAAATTTTTGCCTAGTAGCACCTCTTTGCATATCTAAAGAGTGAAGTAATATTGCAACACTTCCAAGTATTGTAATGCATCACTGTGTGAATTAACTCAAGAATGAACTTATATTCCCCTTGCCCTATTCTTTGGGTAGTTAATTACCATATTGATATAGTACATTGGTTTGTCTATTTTTTTGCTTTGTTTAAACTTACCATCTCGCATGACACTGCGTTCCATGCTCTTTCTGACACTAACGCTCATTTCCATGTTCAGAAGATCGGCACCAAAGCTGGAGTGCTGGAGCCATAATACATCTTCAGTTTCACTGTGTTACTTGAGTATTTTAATCTTACTCTGCTAGCATATAGATCCCAAGCCTTCAGAAAGCAGGTTTGATTACAATGTTACCTCTGCTCTCCTGCACTGCTTTTCCAGGAAAATTGTGACCTCCTGCTAAATCAAGAACTCTTTGCTGGGAAGCCCTGGCAATAGGAATGTACCATTTACTATCTCAGCATTTCCTATTGCTCAGGCTGCTCGGTTGCCCTCCCAAACAACCCTAAAGGTAGGATGAAGTGCCTTCTCCTCTTACCCTCAGAGCATTGCTGGTTTGTAATTTTTATTCAGTGTACAAAACTATATATTGCAAAAACCATAATGGTCAGGGCAGCTGGCAACAGTTAATGTCCAAAACCAATTCTTCAGTACTTCACTGTATCTTGAGCCAGATTACTTGATGAGTAAATAATAGCAAGCAGCCAAAGATTCCTATTTCTGACCTAATTATTTTTGCAATCCAGTTCTTTGCCACTCTCAGTCCTGCTATTTTTGAGGTGCTGCCTGGACTCTTTGGCCAAGGCAGCTCAAATGCAAAAAAAAAAAGCTGAGGCTTAGCCCAGTACCGAAGGATTTGGATGATCTCAGTCTCATAAAATGCAGGATAAAAAGTTAAAAGATTTGCTTTTAAGAAGGAAAAATATATCCATAAATCCCACAGATGGGTTTATAGAGACTTTGTTTTGTGGGCAAAATCAAAGTTAGGAAATAAAATTTGCTTCAAGGATTAAGCCTCTAATCCTTGACTCTTCTTTGGCCCATAAAGCATCTGATGGATAGTGTAAGCCTCCACCTAAGTCTGTGTCTCAGCACTGACTTCCATAGTCTCCAGAGCAAAGAAGGCTAGAAAACTTGACCTGCTGCTTGGAGCCCTGTCACTAGGCAAATCAGTAAGACTAAAAAATACAACTTCAGGAATATTCATAATTTGCATTAAAAGTTACTAGTTGGTGAGTGCTGCAGAAGCACCAAGGGCTTAATTAACAATGTGGCATGTCTCCAATGCCAATCTTTGATTCAAGGGAGTGCACTACAGAAAGTCAGCATAGACCATCACCATTCCCAGTGAGCCTTCCTTCAAAATCCTATTGAGCATGCACTGAATCTCTGAATTAATCTTTTTGGAGACGTCATATTCATTTAGGATAAAACTGAGTCCTGTACAACTGTCAGTGCAAATGCTGGTTTTCACTCTGTTGGATTTTTTACTTCTGTATCTAAAGAAGAGTCAACTGGGGTGAGGTTTCAGTGCTTTTTTTCCAAGGAGAAAAATTATAGGTGCTTGGTATAATGACTTTGGGTAAGCTCTGACTTGATGACTTAAGACAATATAAATGTAAGACAATAATGTAACATCGAATCTGTGAAGATAAAGGAATTGTTTTTAAAATCTAAGGTAAATCATGTAATTTACTGAATGAGATTATTGGTGATCTTAAATTGGGACTTGGTATCCTTCAATTATTTGAATTTACACCAGCAATATCTGTGATTTTTTTCTGAGTCCTTGATATTTTAATTGAGGTCTTAATCTTTTAAACTTTCAATTTGCACTGAATTTCAGTGGACTTCAGGTATTTTTAATTCTTTAAGCTCCTTTGACAATCTCTCTTCACATGGAAATACGGCTTATACATGATCCTGGAGGTGATATGAGGTACAAAGACAGAATGGCAAATGTCCCTGCTCCTGTGTGTGACAGCATTCAGGTGCTGAAGCAGTACAGACAACTGAGACATCATTGGCTCATGTGAGCTTAGCTGCACTTAGCTCAAATCCCTTCCACTGTGGACTGAATTGTCTCAACTCATCTGACATATGCCTTTGGCTAAAAGCACTCACCAGCACATTTACCATGGCTTTATTGCAAGTAACCTGCAACTTTCAAGTCGCTTGACTGAACATCTGAATCTACCTCATCAGTGTTTCTTCAGCTCTCAAACATGAAAGAGTAAATCGGGAAATTAGAGAACATCTTAAAGGGACTGAGGATTTAATGTTACTAGGTGCTCATAATTGAGCTTTCTGACTCCTCTTTCTGGAGCTGATGAGCAAACACTGAGTACCTGGATGTACTCACACCCTTCAAGGCCTTTCAGTAATGACTTCTTCAGATGCTTAGAAGACTTGAAAGCACTTCAGACTTACCATCCAGCTACTATCTTTCTTCTGGATTAAAACCATCAAGAGTACTTTTGTTCTAATGAGAAAAAATGTATTCTGCTGTCTGTATCAGTCCTTCTACTTTTATTCTTGACATAAACCACAGCTTTTTTTGGTCCTTTGTAGTACAGGAAGTATTCTAATAAGCACTGCTACTGGCAGCATCTGAGCCAAGGAACATAATACACAAACGTAAAGCATTGCCAACTGCTATAGATTTTGTCTAGTACTTGTGGAATGTCACTTCCCATACTTTTTTTGTTCTCTGATGCAGTATATACTCTCGGTCTTTCACATGACTTGAAATGAATGTGTCCTTACTGTTGCTTTGCTTTCCTTTTCCTCCCTTTCTAAGAACTGCTGCTTTTATTTTCCTTTCTGGCTTACACTAGAGCCAGTTTAGATTTGAACACTAACAGTGCATCAGAGGAAATATATAGTACATACTGTGCTTTCAGTTGGGTGGACAGGGAGCCATACATAAAACTCAGCAACAAGATGACTAATGAATATGCTGTACTATGGGTTTCCTGCAAAAGAACAACTCGCACAACCCAGCCTTTATCACATTGTTTTTGTTAGCTCTTTCATTTACCATCACTGACGCTGGGAGAGATAGCTTATTTTCTCAGTGCTGCACATATGCATCTGTGTTGGAGCTGGCAGTACAACTTGTTCTTCTTAATTTTCCTGCATGTTTTATAACCTGTTTTTATTTTACAGTACTCCAGTAATATATTCTCTCTAAACTAAAGCAGAATGTCTCTTCTATACATGGGCTACTTTACACCTCATACTCTACTTTTAAGAAAGAATAAAGGATTATATTAGATTTTATACATCTCCTACCAATATACTGAATGTCCTAGAAGCCCAGTAGTCTTAACTGGCCTATCAGAGGCACAGGTTTAATTCCAAACTGTCAGCTACCTAGAGGCACTTGGTGGACATAATTTTCAACCTCTATAAAGCACGCTGCTTGCTTCAGTATCACTTCAAGCTGCTTATACATGGGCAGATTTACTGGACATCCAAGAAAACTGTTGTTCCCTTCTTTGTCTTCAGCAGTCTATGTGCTTTCAGAGGGTAAGAAAATAGCTTCATCACTGTTCAGCCTCTCCTCCCACACGTACTTCAGATGCTTGTACCTTAGGCATATAAATATCCACTATCAAAACTTCAATGTTTTCCTTGTTGCAAGATGGAGGCCCTTCATACTGACTTAACTGCCCAGGGGGAATTTGTTTATTCTGTTATGAGATCTTTAGGCAAAAGCTAGGTCTGTGTAAAGCACTTCAGTATCACTTTTTGTAGAAGAGAACAAGTAATTTTCTGACCGGCATTTATAACAATTGCTGCAGTTGGGTTCTGAGTGCCTCTTGATGTGAGAGTTCCAGGAAGAGCACAGAAAGTTTTACAGGACTTCTTAGTCTTTAACACCTTCATTTCCTCAGGGTTTGTGCTTCTTTTGCATTTATTTTCTACTCTTATAAAGGCAGTCACAGTAGTAAGAAGGAGATACTGAATTTCAAGGCAACTAAATTGTAGTAGACTCTCACCAAAGATCTACAAGGGAAAATCTCAAGACATCATCATCCACTTAAATGGCAAATATGTATCTTAGCAAAACAGTTCAGCTGCAAGAGAACGGCCATTAGAAAGTCATTGGCATCTCAAATTAATGCCACAAGACATCTCTATTTCATATTGTTCTTGTCTCTAAATCTTTATTTGTTTCTCCTGGTTGCGCTTTATTAGCCCCTTTAGCCACTTCCTCAGTTCTAATTTACTGTGCAGAATCAGGTAATTAACAACAATGTAATTATTTATATTTCAGTAAAAGTAGCTGGTTTATACTGCGGGAATAGAGGCCAATGGTGTAAAATGTGTGAGGTTGATGTATACTTGTTGCAATATTTCTTCTAGTAGTTAAGCCAAATCTCTTTCAGAGTTTAAATATTTAAAAGACAAATTCAGTGTTATTTTTGGAAAGCTTATTATTTACATAAAGGAGTAGACTCTACAAAAAAGAAAATCAACTCTCAGGCTATGAGAGTCAGCAGCCTCTTAGATTTTGTGCTTCTCTGACTCAGACAGATAAAAAGGCTTCATGTCATATTCTGGTTCCTTGGTTCACCTTCTTAATCCAGCTTGTTTGCTCCTCAAAAATCAGCAAGAAATTCATATTAAGTCCTATGGTCAGCTGAGGGCTAATTCTTATTCTAGGGGACATACTAGTCTGCTGTACCCCTCAATACCTGGATCACAGGCTTCTGCAGGATGAGTCTGGAGCGGCTGTTGCAAAATACTGTGTTCTGTACCACTACGACACAGAGCTGTTGGAGTTTGTGTCACTTTACCTCTTCCCGCATACTTCTCTGAGACATGGATAAGATTTTTATGTATATATAGTATCATGCACCTAGGTTAAAGTGTTTTAAAATATTTATTATTTTCTCTCAGAATGAAAGTTTACTTCATGGTATTTTTGTTTAGGGACTAAAAATAGAAATATGAGAACTACTAGGTACTTTCACACATTATTTAAAGTGAAAATCACAAGCAAATCCATGGAGAGAGCATACAACAGTATACATCCTAAAATGCATTCACTTTACCTTTTTATTTTGCTTCCCCTTTTTTGGCCAAATACCCCAGCTCTGTGGGATGTGAACTAAATATTAGATATTGTACACATGTGAAAAAAAGACATCTCACTATTTTGGAGCTGCTCAAAATTGTGGGAGCCCCAGACTGCAATCCTTATGTAGACATTACCCAAATAAAGCTCCCACTGAAGCCAAGTATTTTACTGCCATTTATACAATTGCACAAAACGAGCTGCATGCTTTACAGAACAAGTAAAGGAAAATCACATGGTGCCTTTATCTTCTTTCCTAGTTTGTCTTACTCTCACAATTCATTGCATAAGAGAAACAAAGCATAGGACAGAAGAGAAAAGAAGCACCATAAATGGCTATAGAAAACTCGATAAAAGCAACAGCTGGATGGGGCAAAAGTTCCTTTGCTGGAGTCAGATATTTACTTCTTTTTAAACATTTGACAAAATATTTTGCTTTTTGATTGACTAGCTGATAAATCAACTGGAGTTTTACCTAAGAGGACACTAAATGAGGACTTATGAATAACCTGTTATAAACTATTAGATCACTGCTGTGTATTATGGTATTATTTTTGACCAGAATTTTACTAAAATAGCACAGCTTTTATCTGAGCTCCCTTGTCAGGCAGAGCTGCGAGAAGCATTTTGGCACTGCTTGCTCCCGTTCGTTGATTCCCCAGCCCAGCGGGCTCTGCAGGGACCCGGGGGAGTAGCAGCTCTGTCACTCTCCTTCCCACCCTCCATGTGCCTCAAACCACTCTGCTCAGACCTGTCTCCAGAAACATAGATCAATGACAAGCTATTTACCATAGTTATTGTTATTATAATAATAACTATTTTAAGAAAGGAAATCAGACATGATTTTTTTTTCTTCTTGAAATCTGACAACCTACATTCAAAGAGCCTCTCCACAAAGAGATGACCAAAATGGTAATCTTAAAGGGAACGTGGTAGAGTGAGGTTTCTGATCTTTTCCTTCTCTTGGTGTCACCAATATAAAAATGCCACTTTAAGGATTATTTTGCAGTGAAATAGAGCTATGAGTGGGAGTAAAGTGAGATCCATTGTATTAAACTCCCATTACTAATCATATAACTGGAGAGTAAAACATTTTCAGATTAGCCTTGGCTTTAATAAAGACAGGGATATCTCTTTTCAGGCATGTTAGCAGTAGAGCAGAAGGGATTAAGTGAAAGTGATGGGCACACATGGAAAGGTAGTGCAGAACCCAGAATTTGACAGGTAGAGGAAAGGGAGGGAAGTAGAATGTTGGGTCCATGCAGTAGGCTGGAGCAAAACTCTATTGTCATGGGTATATTTAAGTATATTTATATATTGTTGAAGCCTAGGAAGACTTAGAATTTCCAGATATTACCTGAAAGAAAATGTTTTTCTATGAGTAACCTGTCTCCCAAGTACCTTACAAAGATAAAAGGTTTTTCTTTACTTCTAGAAATGAAAGAAAGAAAATATTTTTATAAATTAATAAACAATGGATTATTAAGTAGGAACATTGTTGTACCTGTGTTATAACCTTTCATTTTCTTGGGCTGAGATTTTAAATGATTGCGTGATTCGAAATGTTCTACCTAACCTAGCTGCAGTATTTCTTTGATAATGACACACGGCAAGCATATATATTTCTATATTCTGCTTCAACAACAAAAGCACTTTTCTTTCCATTCTGGTTCAGCAATTTTATGAAACTATAGAAAGGACTAGATCGATATTTACATATGCCTTCCTTATCAAAAGGAAGCAAAACAAAACCAAAAAAGGAAGAAATTATTCTCTCCCCTACTTCAACCCAGGAAATTTCTTCTGCAACGGCGTTTTCCTTTTTACCAAGCATTTGTAAACCTGTGATGTGGAGCTGGGGGAAGCTCCACACTACTATTCTTTGATGACCCAAAAGAATAATAGAACCAGACTGGTTTTGCATGCATGCCAGACCAGATTAAAAATGTTTTCTTGGCTTCAATTAATATTTTATAGATATCCCTAAACTGAAACTATCATCCACTGCAATGAAAATGAACTAATGCAGTTCACAGCTTCACTTAACCTTGCTGTGAAATTAAAAATAATAGAAATACATCCAGTATGATCTTAGTTTCTGTTCAGTATAAATACTGTATTTTTGATAGGTAATGGAGTTTGCAGCTGATTGAAACAAAAGGAAAAAGGGGGAGGGAGGGCAGGAAAGTGGTAAAGTTTCTATTTAAAAATTTCTAGTCTCCATAAAAGATTACCTGTCTAAAGACCTGGTTCTAAACAAGGAGATCTCTACTCATTACTGCAGGGCTCTAAATCAAAAATCCTGGTTTAGCACTGAGGTCAGAAACAGTGTAGTGTTGGTGAAAAGGGCTTTACTGGGTATTAAAAGGGATCAGACCTAACAGTGGCAGCATAGCTAAACTGATGGAAACTGGGATACAGAATAACTGCACATCACTCTGCTGGGCCCTCTAAAGCCCTACTCTTTTCCATGTCATATGCCATGTGTCTCTCTCAGATGCAGAGTTATAAGGTATAGTCCAAATATCTCTGTTCTTATTTCTATGTTCATATAAGAGATGATGACAGTGGTGCAAGAAGAGAACAGGTCAGAGACTATTCTACAACACGAGATTACATGGTTGAAGGCAGCACCTCTTCTCTGGCCACCAGGCAGTACCACCTCTTAATGAAGGCATAGCTATAATAGGGTGTTGTTAAAGTCAAGAATTTCTGGAGATGTATTATTTTGCACCTACCAGTCCAAAAAATAAATGGATTAAGTAGCAGGAAAATAACAGAGGGACTTACACTGGGACTTAAATTAACATTGAACTTATATGACTAGAGTTTTCATAAATAGATTATACAACCGCAAATTATCTCCCTGGCATGTCTCATGTTCTGAACTCATGGCTTTGAATGAAAACATCGTAAACAACATCTTTGTAAGCAGTACTTATTGGCACCTTCGTAAGTCATCTTATCAGAATCAAAAGCCTGGAAAATCCTGGGGACTAAGACCCAGATTCTTAAAGGTATTTTAAGGATCTGTGTATGCAGTGCCTTCTTATGTTTATCGCTGATTCTTACACTCTCTGAGAAAACTGTACCTCTGACATTTTCTTATCTCTCTGACCACACTCTTTCTGTTGCTCAGGTCTTTAACCATCACTTACCTCTTAGGGTAGGGTCAGACAATTTTCCATTCTCAGCCTGGATATTCAACACAGCTTCCCCTCTCCCCCCAGCAAATAAGATTTACTGCAGATTTGGACTAAAGTTAGTTCTGGTCCAAGTCTTTAGTCAAAATCTGGCAGTTCTGGTCCTTTAAGCAAAACCCTTATTAGGAAAATAAAAGGAAAATAAAAATGCTTCTGAGTAAACATATCTTCAGAGCAATACAATGGAGTTGATTGATCTAACTTCTTTCCCATAGCTTTGTTAATTCTGACACAGCTCCACTCTGCTGCTTTTGGTCCCCCTTTTTTCTCTCAAGAACAGCTACACTAGGTCAGGCCAAGACAGCTGTCCTGTCTCTGAAAGTGGAGTATAGCAACTACTTATTAGCACCAAAGAAGAAGGGCAAGCATGGAGTAACCTTTTCCCTGTCATGCACACCCTCAGATGTTGCATCAGACAACGGGTTTCAGTAAACTTCAAAGGACTTAACAAATAGCCCGGTTTTTTCCAGATAAATAATTTTACCTCTTCATTTTTTTCGCACTCTTCACTACTTATTTTTAGTTAAAAAAGAAAAAGAGACTCACAATCCACTAAAGCTGAAAACAGGATTCTTTTAAATTCAAATTCATTAAATTTTCAATTCAAATTCCCTTTTCTGTCTATATGCTAGAGAAATTTCTATTAACTGATTGTGTGCTTTTTTTTCTGATCACTCTTCCCACAGCCTGATGTTAAATTAGTTTAATGTTTTCAGACAAAACAGTTTTTATTTTTCTCTGTAGTATACAACTGTCTAGAAACTTCTCCTTGTTGATCACAGATACAATTATCTGCAGATGAAAATAAAGAAGCTTCATGCCAACTGCATTATGGACAAGTTTGCGATTCTGTTGTTTTTAAGTAGGCAAATATTGGTTTTAGTCTCCACTGGTTTCATTCCAGCAGAGATTATAGATATGACTTTGCCTTGGAAGATGACAATAAAAACCAAAAAGATGGAAAATTCAGTTTTAGAGGATTAGATATGGTGCTGACATCCACTAGTCTGGAGTTAGTTAGAATAGCATTGAAAGGAAAACAGAAGAGAGATGAAAAGAGAGAAGACACAATAAAAAATTATCACCTTCAAATGAAATGATGAAGCCAAACTAGGAGGACACATGAAGGGAGACAGATAACAGAGTTCATCATATTCTCTATACATAAATATAAAAGAATATGCAAGAGTTGTCACTAAAGGTGTTTATGAGCAATTTTATTGCCTTATGTGTAGTTCCAGGAATTATGCACCCTTAATAATTCCGAGCTTGAACACCTGATTGTGGAGATTTTGAAAGGCACTGCTAGGAAACAAATATACCTGGTCTATCTCAGAAGATCTGACTCTGCAGAGATAAGCTTAGGATAAGCAGATTGCCTATTCTTTTCAGGGAAACCAAAGAAGCATCATTTGTGTCTGCAGCCAGAAGTCCTGTGGAAGAGGGAAACTGAGGCATGGTGATGTGTACTTTGTGTGACCTTTGTGATACCTGCTAAAGAGTGAAAAAAATAATCAAAATGGGGGGAAACCTTGAGGAAATACAATCGAGCATGCATCATGGTAGTATCCCCATGGGACCAGTAGTTAGCTCTGCAGGCTGGCTAAATCTCATCAAAGAAAAAGCAGAGCAGATGTTTACCTGTGAATTCTGTTTCTCATTCCCTTGACCTGAGGATATCCTTATAGGAAACAACTTTTTGGTTTTCAGCTTATACAGATAAGTAAGGATTTTTTGTGGGGACAGAAGGCAGTGAGTTTTTGATATTTCCTTTTTCTAACTAAGGTGAAGATGCTTGGGCACTTCTTATTAACCTGAAGAGTCGCATTCTGAAGCTTCACAAAAACTTCTGTAGTGTTCACATATGCCCTATACCTGTTAAGACTGTGATGTCTATAGGAACCAAGCACAAATCAATTAATAAAATTCTGAAGCCATTCATGGGTATTCACTATGGTCCAGATCTCACTTCCACTTCAAATAGGATTTTTCTAGTGGTATTTAAATTATGAGATCTTCTAAACTCCATACAAGAAGTATTTCATGAAGATACAAAAAGCTGTGTTTCAGGTCTCTTGAGCAGTAGCTATAATTAAAACTACTGAATAGTGATTATAGACTTGAACTAAGAGAATACTGAAAGAGAACCAGCAGAAATAAAAGTCTTGATTAAACTGGGATTTGATGGGGGAGAGCCCAGGGACTTCGGTAAAATGTAGACTGTAATAAAAGTCTGAAAATCACAGATTGAGATTACAACAGAATTAACTTCAAAATTTCAGCTACTGCTGAGTCTTCACTTATCCAAACTCCCTTTGATTTTATTCACAGTATAAACTTAGCAATCATCACAGAGTTTTGCCAACAGCAGTTTTCAAGAAATGATCCGAAGTCTGAACAAGGCAACTGACCATTTAGTAAAAAGATCTGAGCTCTGGAAATTGGACTAAATGCCAGATGATGAGCTTTTCTGTTTCTGATTTCATTGGTAGGAATTACTGTTACCACAGGCTGTGCTTTGGCTTTTCTTTTTTCTGGGCAGGGGCAGAAAGTGTTGAGACATACAAAAACGTAATGAAATGCCAGTGGTCTCTTTGCAAGCCAACTGTACTTATAAGCCTACAAGCTTGCTACGTACACAGGCCACATATGGACAATGACTAGCTAGCTTGCTTCTTAGTTAATGGTCTGAATTAATCTGTGACATGAAGGAGAATGACTTGAATGGAAGACTTTCTGTGCCAGAAAGCTTTTATGTTGGGACATAGCTAAACATGGCACTAACGCAAGATTCAAAAAAAAAGCCTAAATGCTTCCAAGCCAAAGATCTGGTTTGTGCTGAACCAGCTTTGAACTTCTGAAGAATGAATGAATTCTGAGGGGTCAAACTAGTTTCATCCTTCATCCCTGAAAACAGAGTGGGATAAATAACTATACTGATAGCTCTGTAACCATTGCATCATTACCTGAGCAGAAGTGGAGCAGAATCAGCAGAGGAGGATAAAAGACTTGCAATTCCTTCTGAACCTGGAAGGTCATCTCCCCCTCACTCTGAACAAAGCCTTCAAATGAACAAAGCATTTTCTGAACACTCTGAACAAAGCATTTTCAAATGCTTTGCAACCAGATTCCTCATCACCTGAAAGGAATGGTGATATGGAAAGATTGAAAGCAATGGAAACAAATGAAGCTGGTGAAACAGGCTGTAAAAGGCAGCTCTTGCTGCGGTCTCTTCACTGTGCAGCTTC
>JARCZZ010021159.1:0-34780 GCA_030323915.1 Brotogeris chrysoptera | reverse complement strand
GCCCAGAGAAGCTGTGTCTGCCCCATCCCTGGCAGTGTTCAAGGCCAGGTTGGACACAGGGGCTTGGAGCAACTGCTGCAGTGGAAGGTGTCCCTGCCCGTGGCAGGGGGTTGGAACTGGATGAGCTTTAAGGTCCCTTCAGCCAAACCACACCATGACTGTATAATGCCCGATGCTCTTGGACCTGTTTCTAGCCATGTGTACACTGAGGTCCATCCACTTCCTGGTGCCACCCAAGTTAGCAGCTTCCTATTCAGGGGCAGGTTTTGGGGTAGCCACTGGGGCTTCATTCCTCCATCATTCCTGGCTTGTGGAGAAGCAGAGGTCAAGCCCTGGTGTCTTGCACTCCACAGCCAGGTTGATGGTCCCACCCCATGGTGAACACCACCAAATACATATTCTAGAAAGCTTTTTGCATCCCACAGGGGAAGCTTCAGATACCCAGGAAAATCCCTCCTTGCACTGAGCGGTCCAGCCCTAACCCTAAACCAAGAGCACCCTTGCAAAACTCCCGATGGCAGACAGGAGTAGCTGCCTGATTTTTTTCCCTGCCTGTTTTCATTCATCCACGGGCAGGCTGGCGTTTCTATAGGCACAGCTTCATTTTGAATGCAAGCACAATCTCTACAGCCATCGAGCCTGGACGAAGCAACACCTGCTTCCACAGCCACTTTTCCTCCTCTTATGCAAACTTGGCCCATCCTCACTGACCCCTCTTGCAAAGAGGAAGCATTGCATGGGCAGAGCTCAAAATAAGAGAGCAGCCTGCTGGCAAAATCCAGTTCCTTATGCGTTCCCTCTGGGATGCAAGGCTGAGCATCTCCAGCTGAGGCATCTGCAAGCGGGATCCATCCATCAGCCTCTGTAGGAGTCTCTGTCATCAGCCCAAGTTATCATTGCCCGTGGGATTGGCATTTTTCAGGCACAGAAGTGGCCTCTGAGCAGACACTGGGCATGGTGCTGGGGCTCAGACCTTGCCCTGAGGCGGAGAAGGGCTTGAGAGCTGCCCATCAAACCATCCTTACACATGTAAAACGGCTCCTATACACTTGGTTAGGGGATTTCTTCAAACCAGCATGGTTTTACACTGAGCTCATGCTGTGGGGAATGCAGCCCATGGGCTGGGAGATGTTTTTCCATGCAGTGGGGATGCTAGCACTGCTGCGGATGCTGGTATGAACAGGGATCCACCGTGCTTGATCTCTCTCTTCTTACCACCTCCGAGTAACAGGCAGGGGACTGCTGGCCCAGGGACTGGATGCTCTTGGGCTCACAGAGTCACAGAATGGTTTGGGTAAAGGGACCTTAAAGCTCACCCAGTTCCAACCCCTGCCACGAGCAGGGGCACCTTCCACTGGAGCAGATTGCTCCAAGCCCCTGTGTCCAACCTGGCCTTGAACACTGCCAGGGATGGGGCAGACACAGCTATGGGGTGTCTTCAGTGTCGGTCAGACAAGCTGCTCTGACAACTACCCAGCAAGGAAATCAATCTGTATTTCTTCATTTGTCTTCATTCTTTGTCTTCCTTCCAGTCCCTCTCCACGGGACTGAGAGGTTGAGTTCTGGCTCTCAAAGATACCATTAGTTCCCTATATCCATGTGTGCTGCTGTCTGTCTGTTTCCCTCTGCTCGCTGTAGGGTCTGGCTGGAGAAGGCAGTGACGTTTTGCTGTGTGATTGTGTCTGGGTTCATGGGATAACAGGGCTTTAAAGTGGTGATAAACTGCTGTTATCCAGCTGAGCGGACATGCTGGCACGTGTTTGGGAATCCAGAAAGGTGCTAGATAGGAAGGGCGGCAATAAAAATTAAGTAATGAGGAAGACAACTCTGTCACCTGGGTACTGCTGGAGGAGGTGTTGGCAAACATCCTCTGGTGAAGCAACCAGAGCTCCCAGAGCATCCTGCTCTCTTCTGCAGAGTATTTCATTAGGAGAAATAGCCCTGTGATAGTATAGTGTAAGCCTTGGTAACTGCTCCTGGTCATCCCTGGCAGTGTTCAAGGACAGATCTTGGAGCAACCTGCTCTAGTGGAAGGTGTCCCTGCCCATGGCAGGGGGTTGGAACTGCTTTAAAGTCCCTTCCAACCCAAACCGTTCTATGTGATGTTAGAGCACTTGGAGCACTCAGACAGTGCTCCAAGATCTCTAGCAACCACTAGGTCAATAGCAACACATTTCTGTTGGCACATCTGTCATTATGTTCCCACCTGAGTGCTTTAAACCTCACCTAAGTCAATAATTAACTGCTTGCACCTCTGCAGCCCCCAGGGACCTCAGAGGTGTTGCTAGCTCAAGCTGTGAGATGCCCGCATCGGGTGGGTAGTTGCTGATGATCCCAGATTTGGAGCCAGACACAGAGGTCATGGTGAGGCCAGGGGCTAGGAGGTTCAAGTGACCACTCACTGGGTCACCTTTGGGTGTTTGAGACATGGGTTTGGGTAATACAGGTTACTCCAACCTGAGGAATTTCAAGTTCAGGGATGTTCCAAATGCTGGAAGTTTGCTCAGCATCTCCTTTAGGAGAGCCAGGGGGTTTGACCCTATTTCCCTTCCTACCCAAATCCTTTTGAGAGGAGTAAGCACTACTTGTGTCTGATGGCTGCAGGATCTTTGTTGAGTTGTTCTTGTAGAATCAGTCCTTTACTGCAAGTTATGTGTTACCTGGTGGCCAGTTCGTGGGTGGTAGGTGCCCACAGGGCAGTGGCCACTGTCTGGTAACCTGGACCTTCACCTCACAATGCACTTTGGAAACCACTGTGATTAGAAATGTTCACAAGCCATTATGAAACCAGGTCCATGCTGAAGGCCAACATTAGGATTTGCTACCCTTCCCAAAGTGGCCAGAACACCCCAAGAAACAGCCAGTGCACGTTCCTCTGGTGTAGATGCAGAGGAAATGGAGTGATGAAAGTCTGTGGGAGTGGAATGCCTCATGGCTGGGTGAAGCTGGGACCTTTGCGAGGCTGGGCACAGGGTGTCATCTGTAATCTAAAAGTTAATCTACTTTAAATGACAATAGCTCCTTTGTTGGAGTAATAATAATTGTCCTGATTTGCATGTCTCAGTCACACACCCCAAAGCGCTTTGCAGAGGAAGATGAGCAAATAATTCCCATTTTCCAGCTGTGAAATCAGGGTACAGAGGTGACGGGAGCCCACACACAACTGGAAATAAAACTATCTTTTGTGCTGCTGTTTCCCAGTCTTGTGTGGAAGCTGTATCAGGTTTTCTATCATCCTCTTCTGCTTTGTCTTAGTGTCCCTGTGCTGGCAGGATCAAGGGCAGGGATGATGTGGTGGGACCTAGGTATGATTCAGACCTCATGGAGTGTCAGCGTGATGCAGGCAGAGGGGCTGCTGAGAAGAGCAGAGCCCATGGAGGAGCTGATGGTCCCACTTCATGTCCCACCGTCTCCCATGGGTTATACAGCAAAGGACCTTGTATAGTCGTGTCCATGTGGGGTGAGATGTGTAAGATGGCTCTGCTTCGGAGACACTCACTGGGACCCTGAGCATCCATGGGTGGAGGTGTTCAATCACTCCTGGGTGCTGACAGAGCTTTCTCCAGCACCTCCTGAGCTCCTTCTGAATGCCATTGCTATAAACCACTCATCCCACTGGTTTATACTCCCCAGAAAGCAAATCTGCACTCCAGAGCCTCCTCCAAGCCCGGGCCTAAATGCGGGTACTATTGAAATTACCAACGGGGAGTAATGCGTCATTGTTAAGTGTGGAAAATGTCCTTTACTGGAGCCCTTTCTAGGAGGGTTTGGAGAGGGAGCAGGTTGGAGGCTGTGCTTCTGCAGGAGAGCAACAAGAGACGGATGCTATCTCACCTTCTACCTACCAGCTCCCTCCTCCAACCTGTTTCATTTGTCTCAAAGACTTTTCCGAAGAGCCATTTAAGGCTCCAACCTTTTGTTGGAGCACATTGCCAGAAAGATCAAGTATTTAGCACAGCCTCTGTCAGCTTTTTATATAGCGCCTAGCACTGATATCTAAGCATTATACATTTCTTCTTTGCACAGTATTTCTGACTCAGTATTTCCTGCCTCCTTGACAATGACTGAGTAAACAGCAGAACTGCCAGAGGAAGAGTCCTGTGTTTACAGAGCAACAAGCCTAAATCTGTCCTTTTTTTTTCCATCAGAAGGTGGCGATGCTTAAATTAACCCTCATTTTTATCCCACGCTAAACTTTTGCCCTCTGAGTTGCTGCTATCAGAGTCACCCATGAGGCGGTGGGCCCAGAGTTAGGGAAGAGTTATTTGGGACTCGTCTTAAAACAGAGTGGCAAAGTCCCAAGGGATGAATTTTCGGCTGCAGCTGTCTGTGCTAGAGCAAGGGCTTAGACCTGATGGCAAAACGCTGCTTCTCATCCCACTTGACTCTGCTGCCCACCTAAAGTGGATTTTCTTCCTATCCAATGAAGTGGCAAATCCACTTTGCTCTTCTAGCTTGGTCCTGGTCTTGGAGAGGTCTTCTGTCTGGGCCAAGAAAGGATAGTGTTGCATGAGCTGCATCTACGAGGCCCATCTACGAATGGGTTTTCACTTGGGTGCGAGAGTGGAGAGACCAAAGATAAAGGCATTTCCTATTTCCAGTGCTGGCAGGAGCTTCAGCCAAGCTTAGAAAGAGTCCAACAAGGGATATCGAATGGTGGGCTAAGCCCTGACCTACCCATCACACATGGTGAGGCCCAGCATGATGAACATGCTTAGCTTTCAGGTTTATGCCCCAAACTTGTCCTGTATGAGACCTCTTCAGAGGTCCCCTTGGCATCCTTCCACTTGCCACATGGTTTCCCAATGAACTCTTCTCCCAAAACCAGGCAGAGAAGGGAAGTCAACCCTGCTACCTGGTATAAATACATTTTATTTTAAGCGATAGGCACTGAAGGAAGGTCATCCAGTAAACGCGCCCAGATTATCTACGGGCCAGGGCACCCCCAAATTAGTAATACAATTCATGTTTAAAAATACAGCCAAACTGATGAAAGATAATTTGCTTACTGCGCTGACATCACCATCTAAGCATGGGGCAAGCCAATCCACTGGTTATTTTTATATAGCTCCATGAGGCATTTCCAGAGCAAATGAAGGTCACTGGGCAGGGCAGTGACCTGGCCGTGTGGTTTCAGCACTCTTCAGCCTCCTCAAGGCTTCCCACTGCTGGTATGGAGGTGTGTGGGTCAGGGCACAGCTCCATTGGATGTGCCCCAGGCACACGGGACATGGGTTTGTTCTGTGCTGAGCCGCTCTTCGCTGCTGGCCAACTCTTCACCTCTCCCATGTTGTTGGTCTGCCTCATCTGTTTTGGTGGCACACCTTTTGGAGAAGAGGTTGAGGTGGTCTCCACATTCTCCATGCCCAGCGTGATGGGTTGTGAGTCCTTCTGGGAGCACAGCCAATGTGCAACCAGGTCAATCAGGCATACAAGTTCGTTGACCAGATTACCTAGATGAGAGCAGTGATCTCTTCGTACATGGGCTCCCCCAGGGAGGTCGGAAACTACTGCACAGCATTCGTGTTGGTTTGCCTGTTTGTGTGTGCCATGGTAGTGGTCAAACCTGCTGTCCGAAGGCCAAATTTAAGGACAGAGGCACCCCAGATTCGTTGTGTAACACTGGTGTAGTGCCACCATGTGAGGCTGGAGGGGATGGATATCTCAGGATGCTTCAGGAAAGCCATGGCACTACAAGTCCAGCTACTATTGAGGTTCACTCCTGGCAAGCCCAGATTTGCCTATAGGCAGTCATCGTCCCAAAAAGGGCAGTTCCTTTTCCTACTTGGTCGAAGGCATCAGTATCACACCCATTTGCAGAGTGCATGCAAATGATTTCCTTTTGCAGCATTTGGGCCAATTCTGAAGCTGCAAATAGAGCAAAATGATTCCCACCACAGCATCACGTTCTGGGTGAAAATGTTCAGTGACCTCTGCGTCCATCCCACGTTCCATCCCCCTCTTCCCTCGTTCATGGGCTCCACCAGAGCCTTTTAGTGGACTTGGGTGGGTCCAAGAGGACCCCAGTCCCTTTTTGTTTTGCAAGGGTCTTCTTCAGGGGGGGCAGAGTGTCCATTGATGTACCTGCTGGGTGGCATCACCCACTGTGTGCCGTAGGATGAAGAAAAGAGGGTGCTGAGCGGTGTCATCCCTTCCTGCCCGGCCCCCATGATGAGTTTGGCTTGGTTTGGTGGTTGTTTTATGGATTTTCTGTGTTTGGTTGGTTGTTTTCGTGGGGTTTTTACACCAAAAAAAAAAAAAAAAAAGTGGTTTTAAAGATAAAACGCTGAAGAGTTGGTTTTCTCCCTTGCAAGACTGTGGAGCAGGGCAATGTGTTTGAAGCAGGAACAGGAAGGAGGAGAGCTTCCTGCAGTGGTTTTTATCTTTCCCAGTAATCTGGGACCACAGAGCTTGTGCGGTTATCCCGACCTGCAAGGAATTTCCCAGCATTCCCCAGGGATCCCAAAATACGCCTGGCTCCCCGGACACATCAGTGTTGGACTGTCCCAGGCAGGACATGGGGGCTACTGGAGGGCATCCAGGCTGGAGGAGCAGTATGGCTATGAGGATGGAGCCAGGTGGGATGCGGTGTGAGATGCAGGACATAGCTTGGAGGTCTTGGGGCATCAAGGAAGAGCTCCAGGGTTCAAAGGGTGGGTTTTGTCCCAGGGTCGAAGTGGCCAGTGGGTTACATTATGGGTGGGCAAGGCTGGAGGTCCCTGTCAGTGCAGACAAGGGGCATTGGATGCTCTCATTTGCACTCTATTTCTCAATAGTCACGAGGTCGTTTATCTGTGATTTTGTTACTCTTAATTCAAGTGAAGACTCCAGAACAAGTAGTTTGGTAACCCCGGGGTGATAACCTGAGCTGGCAAACAGCCATTCTCCTCCTCCATCACCACCCTGGCACTGGCTGGATAATGAAAGGATGGATTCTGCAGACTCCCCCAGAGAGTCCGCGAAGACCCAACAGGATTTGGCTGCAGGTTGACTTCAGAGTCGCAGACACAGTTGGGCAATTGCCTTATAGAAATGGGTGTAGAGAGGAATTAGTCATCACTGCTTGGTTAATGAGTGCCTCGATTATTTTACAAGTCTTTTTCCTGCATATGCAAATGTATTTTTTTTTTCCCTTTTGTAATGAAACATATAAATAGCTCTTGTCTTGGATCTTCTATGCATACGGTTGTGTCATGAAAGCAATCATCATGCTTTTGCCTGGCTTGTTTTAGCAGCTGCTTTACTTACCTTTGTTTCAAAAGAAATATCTCCCATGTGTTGTCCGGGGCATGAGAGACAACTTTGGTGTGGTGGCTTTTATATCTCCCTGCCTCTGCAGAGTGCAGCTGCAGGTTGGAGCATTCGCAGCAGCAAACCCTTTTGTCTCAGGCAGTAGGAATAAATGGAGATGAAAAAGAAGCAAGATCATTTATTTAGTCGCTGGATTTCAAACACTGTGCAACCCGCCCTGGGAACACATGGTGTTGAGAACAAACTTGTCCTGTTCTTTAATTTCCCTGTACTCCATCTCTACTAATTTTTAATGCCAAGGACAAGTCACTTAACAGAGAGAGGTCACAGTGACACAGAAGCCGCTACGGAGGCGGACAAGCAAAGTCATATGGGACATCTTGCAGGAAGTTCTGCAGCATTGCTGAGAGCCCAGGGAAGCCCTCTTGGCTCTGAATGCGATGCACGTTCTTGTGTCCCCTAGAAGGGTTCTTATTTGCTTGTGTTCCCCCTTTCAAAACGCAGCCTCTTTGCCACACAATCCCAACACACACTTACACCTTCTCATATCCTGCCTTCAGGCAAAGACGGTGTTTATCTCCCCAGCTGGAGAACTGATGGGGAGGCAGCTACCTCCCTGCATGCTTCCTCCTGATGTCGTTCCATAAATCACGTCATTCGGATAATCCTTGGCCATGGCAACCATCAGCTCCGGAGAGGGGTGACCTTTTAATGCCAAGCCCAGGATGCCCTGATGTTCTTCTGTTCAGGCAGGGAGCCAGTCTCTACCTTAATTTCATGAGACCCCAGGGAAAAGCCAGACCATTAGGATGCCCCTGGCCAGACACCAGGCCTGTGGAAGTTACTGGAATCAACAGGGTGGGCAGGTCCACCTTGACCACACTGCCACGGCCACCAACATCCGTTGCGTTTCCCCTTGCGTATCACTGAACTCTGTTGCTGCTTTCATTCAATATTGGCTCTCCATATGGAGAAAAGCCCGTGTGTCTGTCTGAGGGGAAGGGCAGGGCACGGGGGACACAGTCCCTAGTGAAACCCATGACAGTTATTGCAGGGGTTGGTGACATTTCTACAGTACCTGCTTTCTGGTGACTTTGCTTGTGTTGAAATTGCAGCCACTCCGCATGCATTGAGTAATCTCCGCACTGTTAATAGAGTCAGTCTGTCTGTCTTCCTCCCCACCACCCTGAGTTTCAGTTTCCTCCTAATTCTCTCTCTAGACGGCCGTTGCCTCTCCCGGGGTGATGCGGTTTTGCTGATGCAGCCTGTTGTCTCTGTCCCTCCTGCAGAAGGATTTCACCATGCGGGAGGAGTTGCAGCAGCGGGACGTGGAGCGCTGGCTGGGGTTCATCACCTTCCTCTGCGAGGTCTTCGGCACCATGAGGAGCAGCACTGGAGAGCCCTTCCGAGTCCTTGTCTGCCCCATTTATACCTGCCTCAGGGAGGTAAATGCCATCACAGTTTGTCTTTCTCCACCTGCGGGCCACGCTGTTGTGTTGCAGCAGCGTGGAGCCCATGATTCATAGATGTTTGCTTTATGATTCCTAGAGGTTTGCTTTGCCAGCATCAACACTTCTCACCTCAAAAGTGCCTACATCCTCAGGGATGTGTGGCTTTTCCTGCATATTGTATTTGTGCTAGTTAAAAGCATGTCTTCCAAGCAAGACCCCTTTGTCCAAGGGTTTGCAAAGCCCAACAGTTGGGATTTGCAAACTCGACGCTGGAGTTTGCAAATCCCAACATTGTGAAAATCCCCAATAAGAGGCTTAAAAGGCTTAAAAAGCTTCTTAAAAGCAGGTGAAGCCACCTGAACAGATGAGGCAGACCCGAGGTGAGGAAAGAGGGGGAGAGGTGAGGTCCCATGTGTCCTTACACCCCATGTAGAGCAGCGGAAACCCAGCCCTGCCCCCAGGGTGGTGGAACCTGAGTTCCTGATGAGCTCATTTCAGACCCTGAGCTCCCCATGGTTTGGGGCGGTAGCAGAAAACCTCAGTGAGGGCAAACAGAAAAGGCAACTCAAGCGTTAACGTTCAGCAGAGCAGGAGAGGGCTTTCCCCCATCCTGTTCTAAAGATGGTTTTGTCTCATGCTGCTGTCTGTAGAAGGCTTTCTCAGAAAAATCTGCCTGGTTGCCCAGGGTTGGAGCTGTGAATCTCAAATTGTCAGCAGTGCTTCTGTTGGGCCATAAATAACTTGCTGTAAAATAAGTTCTCTGCTAGACCTTGGGCAAGAGAAGGATAAAGAAACTGCCAGCGATGACTTTTTTACATGCATGGGAAGTTTCCTCTGAATGCAAACACATCATAAACATTTTGTCTTCACAGTAATATTGTGGGTAGGGTTCACAGACGGTGACTGTAGCAGTGAGAAACAGTCCGGGCATCGTGATGAGGCACACATATCCACAGGAGGAGGTGGGAAAAGGGATGCTAAGAATAGCCTAACTTCCCCAAAATCTCTGCCCACAGGGATATGTGTCACCTTATGGGGAAGATCTTGGCGTCTAGCAGAGTCCCCATTCCCATCCGCTTCCCATCACAGCCATGACACAGGTTCTGCCAGGATTTTTCCTGTCTGCCCTCTCCATGCCACCACGGCCCCTCTTGTCACCTTGCTGGTATGTGGGGGCACGGTGGTGGCCTAAAGGTGTGCAGAAGGACATGAACTTCACATATAAGGGGTATTTTTTACTACAGGACAGCTCCATAAAGAGCTTTTACAACTACATCAAGGCGTTATGCATAAATTTTGCTTCTTTAAGATACAACTCTGTTCCTTTAGCAGGACAGCTCTGTCCCTGTCGTGTCATTTGCCAGAGAAGACTCTTCCATTACCTGACACGGATGAGCCCGAGTCTTTTATCAACCATCACAGCGGCTAATCTGTGGCTGTTCATTCTATGGGGTTGTGACCTGGACTTCTGCCGTTCCTCTTCCCTGGCTCTGGGATGGGGTTTTTGCCACTGTCAGCTAGCCCTGACACACGGGGCCAACCCAGGAGAACAGGGCCACCTGTTTATCAGCAGTGATAGGTGCCAGGCTCAGCGATGGTTGCCAGAGCCAAGATGTAGATGCAGCTGAAATGGTGCTGGTGAACTCTTTCAGCTGCACCCAGGAGAGGACAGGGACATTTACACAGGCTGGCCCTGTTGAGTGCTCTGTGAGATGATGGAAGCTCCCTGATCACACAGAGTGCTTCTTCTTTGGTGAGCTTCATGAAGCACGTGGGCTGATGTGCCAGGGAAGGAGGGGGTGTCATCGTAGCCTATAAGGTTTGGGATCTCTGCTTGCCTGGGAACAGGTTCATAAAGTGCATTATGGTTCATAAGGTGCAGCATCATGGGGGTTTTCCCCTTCCTGCCAATCAGCACATACATCCTCATGTTCAATCTCAGCCCCTCACCCCTAACTCATTCCCTCTTGGGCATCTCGCAGCAAAGCCCCTCTGTGCTGCCCACAGTCATAAATAGCTCCCTCTGCCTCCATCCACCATCCTTTGATGATAAATCGTTAGCAGAGGTGAGATAACATCTCTCCCTCTGCCTCTCCTTTCAGCTCCTCTGGCTTTTTAGTTCCTCTGTCTCTTTTTTTTGTTTTTCCCTTTTCCTTTATAGCTTGGGCAGGCTCAGCCAAAGGTCAGCAAGGGAGCAAGCAAGAGGAAGGGGAAAGTTCCCTGATGACTGAGGCAGGAGTGTCTCTTCCCTTACCCCTGCAAAGCTTCCTCTCTCCAGCTCCTTTCCTTTCCCCCCAAAATAAAAGCTTATTAACACCATCATTAGTTGTGGAGCTGGGCCAGGTGGGAGGAAGCGAGGATGGCAGCGAGGACATGGGTGAGAAGGGGACGTGACTGGGACATCGGGTGGCAATGCCAGTGTTTGTTACTGGATGGGTTGGGTTTGTGGGCTGGGAAAGGCAAATCAAAAATCACAATTGCAGTTCATTTCAGGTGAGGCTGGGGCGATACATGCTGGGGTTTGCTGGGTAATGGAACTGGCATCCATCACCATCCTTAGGGAAGCGGGCAGACCGCTGGATCTTGATGTCAGCCACGGCAACAGTTGTTTAATCACAGCAAAGGAAATTTGGGTCAGAGCTGCTCCCTCGCCTGGGCGGCATTTCGGGAGCCAAGGGAGTGGCTGTGCCCGTTGGCACAAATGTGGTCCACACCAAGGCCTCATCCCAGGAGGCTCTGCCACATCCTCCTCTCTGCCCATCACCTGGGCTGGAAAACAGGATGGGGGGAGAAGGGAGGGTCTACCACCACATCCAACATGGTGACTGCATCTGCTGGGAGCTGAATCAAAAAGTTCAGTTTCCAGAAGCATCCTGAGGGTTTTGGGGTGAGATTGTGCAGGCAAAGAGTGTCTTCACAACAAGGTCTGGTGGGGTCAACATTGGGATTTTAGGCAAAGAGATGGTTTGCCAAGGGAAGTAAAAGGTGGGTCCAGGTCTCGTTAAAATGGTTTGATGGAGCACGGTGAGTTTGGATGGTGGTTTGGATCAAAACATGTTTTTCTGCTTGGAATAGCACGTTGTTTAGGTTGGAGAAGGGAAATGGATACCCAAGCTTAGCCCAGTGATCAGGGTTGAAGACGGCTGGGGAAAAGGAGGGATTTTTGTGGCAACGAGAGGGGATGCCTTTGCAGATGAGAACAAGAGGACTGTTGCAGCCATCAAATCTGGGGAGCCTGGGAAAAGAATAACAAAGCAGAGAAGTTAAATAGAAATAAGAGAAAGAGCTTTCCTCCTATTCTTCCCTCAGTGCTTCGGGGAATGGAGGGCGAGCTGGAAGAAGGCGTTGTTCCCAGGGAAAGGCTTCCCCTGGGGTTAGCTGTGCTGCAGCCAGGGAACCACGAGCTTGGCACTTGCCTGCTTCCAGCCTTCCTCACATGGGACCAGTGGTGGCATCCTCCAGGACCACATTCCTCCATGAGTCTTTTATCTGGATCAATGAAAGCACTTGCAGCAGTTTTAGGAAGCTCTCTTGCGTGGCTCCTGCTCGTGATGGTCTAAGCAAGAGGGATGTTCCACTGTCTTCTCCCAGCCCTAAAGCCCACGTGCTCTCAACTCTGGCCTCACTTTATTTCACAAAGCCATGCCCAATTTGTCCCTATACATCTCCTTTTGCCCCTCCAGGATGGTGCGGAGTAAACATGCTGACATCCTTCTGCCTCGAAACCTCTGCCCCATGCCCAAACAGAGGACCACATTCAGCACTGTTCCAACAATACTTCACATTGCATGTCCCCCAAAACCAACTAAAACCAAGGAGAGCAACCACGGGACGTCGGTTATTCTTCATCCAGCTCTGTGCTGCTTATGGATCTGTGTTTGTCAACAGCATTAGCATGGGCCAGCCCAGCTCACTGCCCTCCCTGCTTCGTCTCCTGGTGCTGCTGGTGAGGAGGAGCATTAGGACTGCATCCTGAAGGACCTGGCCCAGCTCTTGGCGATGGCTGAGGTGTGCAGGGAAGGAAGGGTCATATCCAGCTTGGGCCCATGGCTGTGCTCTGCAGAAGCCACGGCAGATGAGTGGTGCTGCGAGGTTTGGCTCCTCTCGCGTCTCGATCTCATCCCAAGCGGATGTTGTTGGGATGCCAAGCCAGGAGGTGCCTCTGGGCCTGGGAGCTGCCACCTTCCTGCCAGCCCTGTGCCAGGAGGAGCCGCTTCCAGCCGAGGTGGTTGGTGTCGAGTGCTGCTTTGGATGCATCTGTTTACTTTGATGACGCCATTCAGCAGTCAGACCCGGCTTTACAGCCAGGTAACCTGAGCAGTTGCCTACGGCAGCACAGCGAGGAGGTGGAAAAACAGGCTTGTGGGACCTCGAGCTGGAGAAGATGCCATGCGGCATTGTCACTGTGGTCCCCTCAGGGCACCTCGCCGATTGGGGTCCCACAAGGGCAAGCAGCACAGCGTGGGCTCTGTCCCCTCTCCCCTGCCCGTAATAACCCTATCCCAGCCCTTACCTGTGTCCCTGTGCTCTTCTCTTGTGCAGGGCTTGTTCCCTATTGAATGTTTAAGGTTCTTCTTGACTCTTTCCTCCAGCCCATGGAGGTCCCTCTGGATGGCAGCTTCTTGAGCGCATTCAGTGGTCCCCTCAGCTTGGTGTCACCTACTTCACAAGAGCATGGTCCTGCCTCCTCCAGGTCATGGATAAAGGTAGGGCAGGTCCTGGGATAGATGCCTCAGTACTTCACTGGCCTCCAGGTAGAGTAGCTACAAGCCTCTAAACCCAGCCATCCAACCATTGTTCTTACCCATCTGGCTGTCCACCCATGGCATCCTAGCTTGGATGTAAGTGACTGGATTATAGGGATGAGAAGTAGCATTACTGTAGCGCTGTCCCAGTCTGAGCTCCCATGGGTGCCTAGGACAGGGCTTTTAAGGCAGGTTCGAAGCAAACCCCAGGAAGCATTTCATCACAGAGAGACTGATTAAACTGCAAAACTCCTTTGTGCAATTTGCTGCGGGATCCATTCACAGAGATCCCTCCGTCATAAGGGGGTTACTGCTGCTGGGGCTGGGTGGGTACCCAGGGGATGTCACCCTGAGCATCACCACCCGTGAGGGAGATGTGGGCATTGACCTGACATACGACAGATGCTTTTATGGTCTCATTAACATCCCTGGGGATGGAAGGCAGCGCCTGGGAGCAGTGAATCAGCCCCACAGAGGCAGCAGGGAGCAGGCCCAGCAGGCTGGCAGCAGGCAGGACAGTTGCTGCTCTGCAGGAGTTGTCTCCTACCTCCAGTCTGGTTGGCAGAGACAGTCCCATTTCAGCATCGTTTAAAATCTTGGCACGCTCCCATCGCTTCCCTGCCTTGGTAAACGCTGCTAACTGAAAGCCTCGGGGTGGTGGTGCAGGGAGGATAAATACTCCCTGTCTAATTGCCTTCCCCCTACGTCTGAGTCTGCGGTGCAGCATGTAGACGGGTATCCACTCCCCTCCCTTCTCTTAGTGCCTGTTATCTCCTGGGGCCATGCTGTGTAATTTAGCAAAATATTCTAACACGGTAATTAATGTCTGAACTTCAAGAGGGCACTGCCTTTTCACTGTCTTCTTCAGAGGAAGAGAGAGGAAAACCTTCCAGTCAGATGAGTGAGGAGGGTGGTGCTGTTTGGAAAAGAAAATTCTATCTTTTAACGTGGGGTGCTGCTTTTTTTTAATCACTTTCATTTTTAAAAAAGCATCAGCCTCTTGAGTCAAAAAAAAAAAAAAAATGGGGGTTTTGACACTATAATGAGATACTAGGATTTTAAAGATTATTCTAGTCAGAGAATGAGACAGACTTTTTCCTGTATTGAATAAGCAGGAAGGGGGCTGGATCCTGACTCTGTGCCACCCTTCCACGCAGGTAGCTCCATGAGGCCGTATCTGACCAGAGAAAATAAGCCCTTTATGAAGAAGGGGTCTTACTTCCTCATAAAAGGCCCCTTCTGGTTCCCCCCCCATCTGGTTCTGCAAATATCAGTGCTTTGGTCTCTAATACGACAGGACTGGGACAAACTGGGAAGTGGTTTGTAAGGGAAAAGAAGGAGGAGGGATGAGGGATGTGGTCGTGGGAGGGAAGGGATGCCGGAGAAGAAGGGAGAAAGAGGAGACAGAGGGACACAGGAAGGAGCGAGGAATGGGGAGAGCAGGCAAGTGGGGAAGTGTCACGGGAAGCCAGAAGTCCTGGAAGAGCTGGGAGAAAAGTCTGGGATGTGGAGTAAGTGGGGTGATGTGGACATTCAGACCCACGGCACAAGGGAGCGGGCACAAGCAGGAGTCTGCAAAGAGCAGGGACAGGTCCATGTCTGTGTGTAGGAGCATGCTCCCAGCAGGGAGGGATGTCCTGGTGCCTCCACGCCTTCCGTGCAATGAATAAATAAATAGCCATGCAATACATAGATGAATAGCCGTGCAAAAAAGCTCCCGCATAGGTCCGTCCTGTCCCGTCCCCCCCCCCCAGCTGTACTGGTAAAAACCCTCCTGCAAATACAGCTTGTATGGGAGAAAGGTAATTCCCTTTAATTGGCATTGATTTGGTCAGAGGGCAGAGTTGAGGTGAAGGAGACAGGGTATTATTTGCAAGCACATGAGGACAGACCAAATCGAGGAGGGCTGCGTGATGCCTTTGAGCCCAGCTGCTCAATTGAGTATTCTATGTGCAGGAACTTGTAATCTTGGAAAGCTACAGGACTCATTTGGCATATTTTAAATAGGGGAGGAGAAATGCCACCCTTCTTTCCCTGGGACCCACGGAGAAGGCAGAGGAAGCAATGAGGGCAGATAAAGAAACACGGCTAGATACCATCTCACAGGATGGTCCCTCCTGCTCGTGTGGCTTTGTTTTTCTCCTTCGCCCTCCGTACCAGGCATTGTTACTTCCCAAAAAACCCTTTCAATGGGATGTAAACACAACTATTTGCGTCCGCCGCCATGCGCTCTCGCCCTTGGCAGAGCCAGGAAAGCCGGGAGCATCCGGCGAGCCAGGGTGGAGCCTGCCGCAATCAAGCGCGATGGTCCCGCCACTGCTTCTTTCCACGTTTTGTGTTTCCCCGGGACCCTTGGGATGAGATCACATCCTCCTCTCCCAGGGTTATTATGTCTTCGGCCGGGGCAGGATGAAGCCGGCCGTCTGGGTGGCTCGGTCTCCCTGTGTACGCAGACTGGGTGGCTCTGTCCGTCTGTCTCACCCACCTTCAGGTCCTGAAGATCCACCTCCAGCCAGGGGATGTGTAACCGCCAGGCTGTTGCGGGGTTGCAGTGTCTGGGTTGATGAGTGACCAGATTTTCTTCATCATTGTCTGCAGTAATTGCCTCTTAATGGTTTCCATCTTCGCAGGAATCCTTTCTGCTGTTCCAGATCTGGGGAGAGTCATGTTTCATGGTTTTCCTTGCCTACAATGGAAAGGAGTAGGAGGAGTTTCCCATGAATGGGCACAGGGTTTTGTTCCTCTGGCCTTAATTCAGTTTGCTGTTAGGTGTCTCTGAGTTCCTCAGAAGTCTGACAAGGAGGATAACCAGTATTTTGGTTTGCTAGATACGATAAACAAGCTGATCTCTTCTTGCCATCCTCCCAGGGAGCCCTGGTTGGGTAATAGGGGACCAGAAGTCTCCTCCTCAGATAAGACCAGCACATCACTGTGAAAGGAGTAGGTGCCACCAAACAAATTCCTTCAAGTTGCCCAAAATACTTTAGGGAAAGTGTCTCCTGTGGATATAGTTCTTGATGCAGGCATGCTACTGCAAGCAGCTCCAACCCAGAGCTCCTTCCCTGTTGCTCCACCTCCTCTGGGCAGCTGCTGTGGGACCAGCAGTGATCCATGCTGGTGGCCTCTTCGTGATAGAGCAGCTTGAGTTGCTGTCAGCATGTTCTCAACCAGGCTGAGGCCAGGCCAGCCGGGTCAGGGACCCCTCCATGAGATGCATGGGCCTGTGGCACCTCCTGCATCTTCAGTGGACATGAAGGCATGAGCAGAAGGTGGTGCAGAGAGAAGCACCACTGCTAATGGATACAGCCCATCGCAGACTGCCTCTCTCAGCTCAGCTGCAGTTTTGGACCCCAACGGATAAGGTTTTGGAGCAGAGCCTGTGCTTTACGCTTTCCCCAGAGGAAAAGGTTTTCCACAAACCTTTGTGTTTGAGCAACCTCAGCATCAAATGGATGAGCAGAGATGATGCCACTTATGCCTGTGGACTTCTAAAGTCCTTCTGTTTCCAGGTGCTCACTTGGGTCTTCTCTAGGGGGGGGGTCTCACCTGAGTTCCCTAGCAACCAGGGTATGCCCAGAGAGGAGCTCAGCATCCCTTTAAAGAGGGGTCACACCTTGTGTGGTCACACCACTGTCACACCTTGTTGGTGGTTTCAGGATCAGCCCTGCTGACCCTCTGTTGTCCTGGTTTGAGGAGCTGATTCTTATAATAGGAGCAGATTGTAGAAATCCAGAAACTGGCCTTACTGGTGCAGTGCTTTGTAATTACTCATCCCACACACCCTCATTTGTACTTCGCGCTTTCCCCAGTCTGACTTTCACCGCACTGTGCCTTGTGACAATAGGCAAAGTGGAGTTGTAGCAGTGGCCTGTAGCTCACAGAAGTGTGTGACTGTCCCCATGCAGGGCAGCCAGGCAGTCCCATGGATCTTATCTGAGTCATCTTCCTTAAAGACTTGTGACAGTAGCTTGATAAGAGGCCACTGGAGGAGCAGAAAATGGCTATTAATGCTTTTCTGCAGAGCGCCTGTGGCGTGCAGCAGAACTGGCTTGTGCTCCTGGGAGGACTCATCTAGCAGACCACAGGGCTTCCAGGGGTTTTTGGGGCAGGAGTTCCCCAACTGTGGTCCATTAGTCCACCAAGAGTGCCTGTAGAGCTATGTCAGCAGTGAGTGCTTGTGGTTGTAGGGAATGATCATAGAATCATGGAATCCCAGACTGGTTTGCGTTGGAAGGGACCTTAAAGCTCACCTCATTCCAACCCCTGCCATGGGCAGGGACACCTTCCACCAGAGCGGTTGCTCCAAGCCCCTGTGTCCAATCTGGCCTTGAATACTGCCAGGGATGGAGCAGACACAGCTCCTTTGGGCACCCTGTGCCAGCGCCTCAGCACCCTCATTGTAGAAGGTTTCTTCCTTCTACCTAGTCTGAATCCTCCTTCCTTTAGTTTAAAACCATCACCCCTTGTCCTGTCACTACAGGCCTGACTAAAACTGCCCCTATCTTTCTTACAAACCCCCTTATACGGGGTCTCCATGATGACCCCAACCACAGAGCTGGAACAGAATCAACTTATTGATGACAAAGTCCACTGTAGCTTCTCCCACGTGCTCCTCTGGTTAAAAACAGGTCTGGGAAGCACCATCTCTGCTGCACCCTTTCAACTACAGCACGTTCATTCTGCTTAAGCCCCAAGTGGCGCAAGTAGCTGGGTTTTTTTTTTTCCTTCTTTATAAAAATGTGTCTCCATTTTCACCCGTTACCTCGTTTTGCACCAGTGGTTGCTACACCTGGATGATGCTTTTGCAGCACATTGGTTGCTCTGCGGTTGTGGTCCACGCTCCCCGTGGCGATCACTCGCAGGCACCTCCTCATGACCTCCACGTTAGATGAAAAGCATATTTGTGGGCAGGGACCACAGAGCGGTTGCGAGGCTGGAGCTTCCTGCCCGAGGCTGTCTGGATGTCCATGCATGTTGCCATCTGGATGGATGAACCTGAGATGCCCGTCAGGGAGCTGGGGCAAGCGGCACGTGGGCTGTGGCCAGTCCAGCTTTCACCTTGTCTCAAAAGACATCCCGACCTCTCCGTGGCTCTGGGTGGATGTTTTCGAGCGTTCTGTGCTTTCACACCAGAGTCATCGCCAAAGCATCAGAAAACACTCCATGCTAAGAGGTAGTTTGTGGCAAGCGTTGCTTATGTGTCATTTTGCAAGCGATATCATACACAATAATTAGTATTGTGCCTCGCAGGAGAAATATCATTGCAGCTGGAAAGGGTAATGTATGCGCTGGGCTGCTCCCACTCCATCTCCTGGGGAGAACTGCTGAAGAACGAAATTAAACCTGCGTGGTTTGGTGATAAGGGATGGTGGGGCAGGTTCTTGGGTCCTTCTAGTGGTGCGAGCACCTCTGAGAGTACCAGGTGAGCACTTTTGCTGCTCAGCAGCCCAGGTGATCTCAGAAAGCAGATAATAAACCCAAATTTTCGTTGGTATGTGCATCCTGTCAGCTTAGCTCCCTGGTTTGTTCCTGGAGGGCTCCACCAAGGGCATGTGCTTCCATTGCTGTTCAGTGGGACCAGGCTGGTTCTCTCCATGGTGAAGCATAGATGTGCTTTTGGGGCTTCTTTGCCCCCTCAACCTCCATTGTATGCCCACCCCATGGAGCTTCTGATGCTTACCTCTGAAAAGATGTGAAGAGCAGGTTTTGGGAGGCCAGGGAAGACTGCTCCCAGTAGCATCCCACAGAAACCAGTTGCACTCAGAAGCCTCCTTGCAAGGCGCTGCAGCTCCCCCACCACACGCAGCACGTCCAGGAGCAGAACCTACCATTTATTTTGGGCTGGTTATGAAAGTACTTAGCATCCAGAGCCCACGTGGGCAGCTGGCCTCACAGAGGACCTTGGCCACTGCTCCATCTCTCAGCATGACACAGAAGTTTGGAAGAGGAGCCCGGTATCTTCCACCAGCATGCAAAGCTGCTAGTCCAGCACTAGAAACAAAAGTGAGAAGCCTTTCGCAACCGAGGTTGGGTATTATATGACTGGCCGGGCAGATTCTGGCATGCAGCCTCCTCTCTTAGGAAATCAAGCAGACTCTTTGTCTGCTTTCCAGCAGGAACTGCTGCTTTCGTTGCCCGGCTTCGCCCGATACGGGGGAAACCGGCTGGAGAGCAAAGGGAAGTTTTTCTCGCAGACAGCCCCAGCCCCAGGGGATGATTACAGGTTAAACCAAGAAGCGTGTGAGTCTCAGCTCACCTGCCCTGCTGTCTGCCTCACGCTCCCTCGTCCACCTTCATCAGCCAGGTTGGACCGTGTGGGAACCTGGTGGAGAGGGATGGGATGGTGGGATTTGGGTAGATGCACGCAGCAGGGAGGAGCGGTTATAAACAGTTAAATAACAATCCCAGTGAGGGAGTGCTGATGTAAATGGGAATAGCATGTTTACGTTAAAGATATTTTAAGTAAATATGAATTAGATTGCAAAGGATGGAGGCAATTGCTTGAGTTCAGGTTTATGGTCACACAAGTGCCGGCACTTCAGGGTTGTGATTTCCCTGGAGGCCTAGGACTGTTTGCACCATTTTTCAGGTTGGATATAAGGAAGAAGTTCTTCCCTATGAGGGTGCTGAGGTGCTGGCATAGGGTGCCCAGAGAAGTGGCAAATGCTCCATCCCTGGCGGTGCCCAAGGGCAAGCTGGCCAGAGCCCTGGGCAGCATGGTTTAGTGTGAGATGTCCCTGCCCATAGCAGGGGGTTGTAACTGGGTGATCTTAAGGTCCTTTCCAACCCTAACCAGTCTGTGATTCTGTGATTGATCTTTTTCTTGGAGTGTCATCAGGGCTGACATGGGGGTCAAAGAGCTTTGGGAAACACTGTGCTCTTGCTGAAGCAACCCCCCCCACACCCTTTGGGGTGCCTGGTGCTCGCACGGGGCAGCTGTTGGTAGGGACGAAGCATCCTTTGAGAAATCCATGCAAAACATCATCGGTGGTTGAGGATGTCAGCAGCAGAACCCCATGCAGCGCAGCCCTTGCAGTGCAACCCCTGCTAATTGCCTTCAGCAGTGCCCACGCCAGGCTATGGAGGGCAGACTGGGCTCCTTGATCTCCTTCTGCCGCAGCACTCAGGGGTCAGCAGCAGATAGATGGTGCCTACACCCTGTGGAAGCTCCAGAGCCCCCTTCCAGCATGTTAGAAATACAGTTATGATCAGGAACATGCAAAGAATGTTCATGTAGGTGTGAACTTGGGGCTCTTGATTCCTGGAGCACCAGCAGATCCATCCTCTGGGCCCTGCTCTGTTGCATAGGGCTGTGCCTGGGTTTGATGGGCAGGCTGTGGGTTAGGGTTAGGGTTAGGGTTAGGCAGAGGTCGAACTGTGGCCCTTGGGACTGGTACCTCTTGATACCATCTTGGATGGATGAGGCACATGGTACCTTGATGGGGCAGTGGAGCGCATAGTGCTTGGATGGGTGAGATGGGACGCATGGTGCCTGGATGGATGAGGTGGAGTACATGGTGCTCTGATGGACAAGATGAAGCACATGCATTCTCCTTTTTCAGCCAGGTCACACCAGATGAGGTCCAGGAGGGCAGTGTGAAGGTAGAGGGTGCCTGCCCGACTCTGGGGATAGGATACAGTCTCTGTTCCATCGACTGTTCCTCATTAGCCAAATACCCAAACACTTGACAGTGATATATTCGTCCTCAAAAACACCTTATGAGGTAGGGAAGCATGTCCCAGAGGTGCAGGTGGGAAGCTGGGGCAAGGAAAGCTCAAGTGAAGTTGCAGCCTTTCCCTGGCACATATCCCCAGCATGGTTGTCAAGGAGACCATGGCAGAGGAAAGGCTGGAGTCAGGCCACCATAGGTCCTTCCTAGCAAGTCCTAACTCCACTTCTGTAGCTTTAATTTTCATGTTATGCTCCTAAGAATACCGAAAATAGAACAGGTGAATAAATATTTGGTTCACAGTCCCGCTTCACACCGTGTTTGCAAGCTACGTAACCCAGGGATGATTTCTGGACTAATGCCTGTTTATAGTTCACAGAATCAACTAGATTGGAAAATACCTATAATATAATTGAGTCAAATCTTCATCCTTCAGTGATTTTTTTTTTCCGTGCTGGGTTTAAAATTGTCTCATCCTTTTTTGCTAGGAATCTGAGAGCTCTTTGTGGGAACGTGTCTCAGAGAATGTGTTTTGGGCTTAACTGATATTTTCCAAACAATTCAGCAGAAAGATAAACTGGAGGAGGCTGAGGGGGGACACCTGTGGCATCTTCAAAACACTGTATAAACCTTTGGCTAATGCGACATAAAAAACAATAGTCTGCATATTCATCGCTGTGTTATAAATATCGTCTTCTAAGCAAACACGCTGCTTTCTGCTGGAAACAGCGGAGGGTGAAGGCAAAACTTTGAGATCAGAGATAATTCCTAGAATTACCTCTTTTTCCTCCTTGCTGTTTCCCAGCAGTTACGGAGCTGGTAAACAAATAGGCATTTATTTGTAAAGGAAACGAAACATGAACAAATGGAGATGAGGCTGAGAATCGGAATTGTGATTTTAACTAAAGGATGTGGAGCACATTTGAGCAATTTTTATGTGGAGAGTTTTAATTAATTCAGCCACTTTTCCAGAGTTTGCTTTTCCCTGAGGAATTTCGGATACTGATGTAGCCAGCGTTTGCAATTTGTCTCCTTTTTCTGCATGTTTAGTGTATGCACTCAGCTCTCCACTGCACACAGGGGTAAGCTCGGGGCCAGCAGGGGTTGTTCAGCCAACATGATGGAATGGACATAGCTGCAGCTTCAGATGTTGACAGCACGTGTAATTTTATTAGCCGTCTCATGGTACAGTGTTTTTCATAATGCTGCATCTCACTTCTTTGGCTGACAGAGAATATCAGTATTTTGTCTACTTGGAAAACAGACAGAGCAGCGGTGGTTTCTCTTGTTTTTAGCAAAATACTTGAAATAGCAATTTCGTCTGTGAATGACACAGTCATAAAGTTGAAAACAAAGAAAAAAACATGTGTATTTGACATGGTTTTATGGGTCCTTACCATGGTCCCAATGTTTCTGAGGTGAGACATGCTGATTTCCTGCTCTTTGCAATTGCCTGGGAGAGCCATTTACCCTCACTGAATACAGTCTGAGCAAAGAGGGGTAAGGATCACCCTTTCCATGCACAGCAACATTTTGGGTCTCTCCTAAAAGCTGCTTGGGTACAAGCTGATGTTTGTAATGGAAAGTTCAGAAGGAGCAGAGCAGGGTTCAAGTTGATGCACCCAAGACACCATAGTTTCACTGCAACCCATTGCACTTGCACCACTATATAATCAGTCTGGAAGGAGACGTATTAATTACGGTATATTGGATGTCATGCTTTCCCATCAGGTAATTTTGTGGCTGTTGGAAGTGTCCCTAAGGGGATGGAGAGGTTCGGTGGTGGGTGGCTGCCTTTTGGGCAGAGCCCTTCCCTTCCAAACAGGGCTGTGCAGTTCGAGTGTTGTCACCTGGTAGTTGTATTTAGTCCCTGTGTATGTGAAACAAGTGCATTTTCTCACCGCTTGCATGGGATAAAAAAAGCAGTGTAACCTAAATTGAATTTACTTTGGAAGTTGTTCATCCAAATTCTCTCTATTCTGCCCCAGTTGGCCACTCTCAGCAGTGGATACTCAGGTGATAACCCTTCACCCTGCATTTTGTCACTGTTTATCTTATTGTGTTGATAATGTCTTTCCTCCCCTCTTTCTGATTTTCTGTCCTTTCCTCCTGGAAGTAGCAAAAGCCAAACTGGACGAAGAGATGGAAGGAAGGTCATAAGGGAGAAGGAGCAGGAGGTCCTGCATTTCTCACCACCTCTTTCTCCTCTCTTTTGCAGTTGTTGCAGTCTCAGGATGTGAAGGAAGACGCTGTGCTTTGCTGCTCCATGGAGGTAGGGAAGCATCTGCGCTGCCGACTCCAGTCCTCAGTGCTTTGCCCCTTCTGTCCTTGGCAACACTCATATCAAGCAGCATGTTTCCAAACCCAAACAGCCCATGTTGCCTCTTCGCCTTACAGAATCCCAGACTGGTTTCGGTTGGAAGGCACCTGAGAACTCATCCAGTTCAACCCCTGCCATGGGCAGGGACACCTTTCACTGGAGCAGGGTGCTCCAGGCCCTTGTGTCCAACCTGGCCTTGAACACTGCCAGGGATGGGGCAGACACAGCTTCCCTGGGCACCCCCTGACAGCGCCTCACTGCCCTTATTGTTAAAACAGTTCTTCCTGCTACCTAATCTGGATCTCCCCTCCTTTAGTTTAAAACCATAAACCTTTGTCCTGTCACTGCAGACCCTACTAGAAACTCTGCCCCATCTTTCTTCTAAGCCTCCTTTAAGTATAAAAAGGCCACAGTAAGGTCTCCCTGGAGTCTTCTCCAGGCTGCCCCAGCCCAGCTCTCTCAGCCTGGCTCCAGAGCAGAGCTGCTCCAGCCCTCGCAGCATCTCCATGGCCTCCTCTGGCCTCGCTCCAACAGGTCCATGTCCTTCCTCTGCTGAGGGCTCCAGAGCTGGATGCAGGACTGCAGGGGGGTCTCACTGGAGCAGATAAGAGATGTCACCATGAGATAAGAAAAGCCCTTGAGACTGTGTCACTGGACTTCTGATGCATGTAAATGGACGCGAGAAAGTTTGGCAGCTGGGGTCTCATCACAAAATTACATCATCCTTGTTCCTTCAAATATCACCCCCCATTTATTTTTTTAAGCACAAAAGCACTTATATCGGAGCAAAACCTGGTCACATGGAGAGGTTTGCTGCGCTCAGCAGCAGCTTTGCAGAGAGATGCTGGTACAAATACAGCTGAGATTCATTAGTTTTACTTTTGGGAAGTGATTGGTCCATGGGGATGGATGCTTTCCTAGCAGAGAGTGGTTAAATTGCAGTCTGAATGATTGAAATTCAGCAAACCAACAGGCAACCAAGGAGGAGAGTTTGCTTATTTAATGTCAGGTCTTTGGGGAGCTCTGCATACAAACCTCATAAGCCTTCTGTGATGGTGGACTCATTGCTGTCCACACCGTCCTTGGGCCTTCTCCTCTGTGGGACCACCTGGAACTTGTGCTGCTCCGTAGAGGCTCTCCAATGAGTAATTGTGTTAAAAAGCCCTCAGAGAAGCAGCATGACGGGTATAAATGCAGATCTCGCAGGGCAGGATTTGTTATGCATACAGGAGGGCTCTGCTTATTCCGGTTAATGACTGGGAGTCACTGACAGCTGTGAATCAGCGCGTAAATGCAGGGCCAGGTAAAAGGCAGGAATACCACATCACAGCCTGCACTTTGTTTTGACAATAGCGTGATTTTTAGGTGGGATTTCTTTCTTTCCAAAGGTAATCCTGAGTTGCTGCCTTTGAAGTCAGTGGGAGCTGAGCCATTCGCTCCTCCAGCAGCCCAGCAAGGATGCTTTTGAAAACCTCACCCTTCATGTTCAGCTCTTGGAGCCTGCTGACGGGTGGTTTTGGTTTTCAAAAGCCACGATGCCTTTAACCGTGCCTGCTTGCCCTGCCACACGGAGCGGGGGAGAACTGGAGGGATGTAGGGTGCCTGTAGAAGCTCTTGGGGTGCTTTAGTGTCATAGAATCATAGAATATCTCAATGTGGAAGGGACCCCTAAGGGTCACTACGCCACGGTTGACCCCTTCTTCTCCTGACAGCTGCAGAGCAGCGGCCGTCTGCTGGAGGAGCAGCTGCCTGAGATGATGACGGAGCTGCTGGCGATAGCTCGTGACAAGATGCTGTGTCCCTCCGAGTCCATGCTGACGCGGTCCCTGCTGCTGGAGGTCATCGAGCTGCACGCCAACAACTGGAACCCCCTGACGCCCACCATCACGCAGTACTACAACAAGACCATCCAAAAACTGACGGCTTGAGGAAGAGAGGGCAAGGTGGGGTGGGAAGGGATGAGAAGATGATGTGCGCCTCAACGGGACGTGTGAAGAGCTTTTCCGATTTAAATCCCCCAGCAGACCAAACCCCAGCATGCTCGAGAGTACGTTCGTGGGGTGGGGAGGCATGTTTCATTTTCGGCCGCGTCACCAAGTGCCACCCCTCTTCCCCGCCGTGGTTTTGTTTCAGGGGTTTCTTTTCCTGAACTCATTGCTCAAGCAGCAGCAGCGCATCCCGCCGGGTTATTGTTTGGCTTTCGAAAGAAGACAGGGAATTCGAAGGGGAAAAAAAATGAATCCGAGTGGGGGCTAGTATTGTTTTCACGCCTTCCTCCTGCCTTGCCCCGCCAACTGGCAGGAGACAGCAGGCAGCAGATGTCTCGGGAGGACAAAGCCAGACACACACTGCACCAGACGCTCATAATTGATGGCTTTTGTCGAGTGGGGCTTGCGTTAGGTTTTCTCTCCCCCCCCTCCTCTTGTCTTTGACTTTCTGTGTGTGTTTGTGTGTGTCCCCTCCACTCACCACCCTTTCGAAAGCGGATCAGACAGCGGGATGACTTTCTCATTTGCACTGGGTTTTCTTTCTCTCAAGTGTTTGTGTTTTTCCTCTTATTTCACTGTCTCGTCACACGGACAGCTCGGGGGTGAGGAAAAGCAGCACCTTCCCGTGAGCTGAATGATGGGTTACCTGAAGATGCTGAAGCAAAAGGGGTGTTTTAAAGGCATCAGAAGTAACGTACCCACCGTCATCTTGCCAGTAACCTCCTCAATGGATTGAGAAACATGTCCCCCGAGCTGTGAGCTCTGGGGCACAGGGGATTCTGCGGCTCTTGCTGCTCAAGTCGCCATTATCCCTCAGCCACTATAACCCTTCTTTTTTTCTGTAGTGACTTTTTTTTGTTTCCATTGAAGGAGTGCTTTATTGTAATTATTGTTATGGTTGTAATTATACATTTAAATCCAGGCCTGTTATAGTCGGGCCTAATAATGTACAGGGCGAGGGAGAAATGAAGGTTTGATGTTCTTTTGGAGACTGCATAGAGAAGACAAGCAGCGTATGGCAAAAAGGAGGGGAAAAAAGGAAGAGGAAAACATAGAAAAGCCAAAAATAGAGTTTTTGAAGCTGGCTTCTAACTAGCTGAATTTGCTATCCAGTGTTTCTAGGTGTGCAGTGTACAGGAGTGGCTCTGTCCTGTGTTTAGTGTAAGTAGCACCATGTCATTGAGGGTTGGGTGATGTATTTGAAGAGGGAGGGTTTGCTCTGGGATCCCTGTGTTGTTCCACGCTGGAGCAGCCTGAGGGAGTGAGCGGCTGCAGAGAGTGATGGAGAGATGCTGCCTTGGTGCAGAAATGCCCAGAGGGCAAGGAGGCTGGTAGGGAGGAATGCCACACAGTTGCATCACACCCCAGAGCATGAACAAGACTTGGTGGTCTCCTTGTTTGCTTGTCTAGTAATGTTTTGACTTAACAAATCACTTCAGGTGCTTATTTTGGTGAAGCCTAATGGGGATGCGAGCTGCACCATCCCATCTGTGCAGTGGAATAGGAGCTGGAGAAGACATGATGTTTTCAGCCCATCCTGTTTTCTTCTTACTATTTCCTTTCCTTTCCTTTGGTGATAAGAAGAGAATTTGCGCCACCACGCCAGCACACATGGACCCTGGACCAGGCAGCCTGGGTCTGAACTCAGCAGCTCAAACCCCTTTTTTCAAGCAAGATGTTGAATTTCTGATGGTTTGTAGAGAAGAGAGATTTCACCCTGACCTCTCTGGATGTGCAGTATGTTCTCGGGTGCCTTATGAATGTGTTGGTCTGTCTGTGATGGGGAGGAAGCTTTCGCTGCAGCATTTAAAGGGCAGAAATTTCCAGCAGACAAAACATTGCAGGAGGCAAGAGACCTGCTGCTGTAGTTCAATATTATTTGAATATTCATCTGTTTGTCTGCAGATGCGGTTTCAAATCCGCATATGCAGCAAGAGGAACGAGCTGGAAACAGCAGATTCAGTTCTCCAGTCTACCCAGAAAGCAGCAAAATGACTGCTGGAATGCCCTGGAACTATCTGGAAAGACTGATTTCTTCTTCGTGGATTCAAGCCTGGGATCTTCACGTGGTGATGGCGCCTTGCGTTGGGTCAACTTTGTTATTAGCAATGGGGTTTGATAGTGTTAATGAGCAGCTGATTAAGGCAGCAAAGCCCGTCAGTATTATGAGGCTCAGGGTTGCTCCCATTGCTTTTGGCTTTTACTGCTCCTTGGTTTCTCAGGGAGCAGATGTGAAGGGGATATAAAACCCATCGCAGCGCACCCAGGCACAGCATTGGTCTTCTGGGAGAAGACCTGAAAACCACTTCTGTCTTCTTGTTGTTTTTAAAGAACAGAAAGTCCCCAAACCAGCGGACAGCCTGATGGTTTGGGGTGCCAGGAATCCTCCCGACAGTGATCCAGATCACTGCTCTGGCCTCTGCCACTTATCCCTTTCCCGGGCAATTGGGGATTTTGCTTCGAAAACCTGTATTTTCACCCATTAGCGCAGCAGGAGGCATTCAGCCGCAAAGTGTAAGCCACATGGCTGTATTTCTGCTTAAGCATTACCCTACCCCTACCAGCTCTGAAGGTTTATTCACTTTTCCCATTGGGGTGCAATCCTGCAACCCCCAATAACCAGGCTTGCCCAAGGCTTTTCCCCTCCCAACACTGGGGTTTCTCCCACTGAAGAACTTCTATGTGAAATGCGTTGTTTTTTAATGTCTTGCCATTTATCTCTGCTATTAACGTACATTCATGCAGCCATTAACTGCTTCGGTACATCCGTTACTCCGTTAATGTGTGAGAGTCAAAATGTTGACCAGAATGTTGGGTTTTTCTTCCCAGAATTATGTGCTGCCAATGTTACCTTGCTGAAGTCCATTAGGAGGGAGCTGGCGGGCTCGTGGCATCGTTAACCACAGAACCATGCAGGGAAAAGAGGTGCCACAAGTTCGTTTGATAGGGCAGGATGGGGAGCAGCTCTGGAAAGCTTTTGGGATTCCTGGTGATATCATTGAGTATTTTCTTCTCTCTTTTTTGGCTTTCTTCAGGAATAGTCACCAAAGAGTGTGTTTCACTGAATCCCAGGCTGGTTTGGGTTGGAAGGGACCTTAAAGTTCTAACCCCCTGCACGGGCAGGGACACCTTCCACTAGACCAGATTGTACAGGTGCAAAGCCACCGGCTATGGCTGCCTGAGTCAGCCAGGTTTGATCTTCACTGCTCCATAGATATGCCCTTGTGGGGATTTAGTGCATTGTCCCCATATGGCTACGTCAGCAAAGAGGAAAATAACCTCCTCAGGCCAAATGTGTGCATCGCCAAACCTTGGGCTAGTGTAAAGGTGAGTGTCTGAAGCATCTGCAGAGGAGCGATGCTCTGCACCGCCGCTGTGCTGGTCCCCCTCTGATGCAGAGCAGCTTTGCCAGCTCCCTGCCAGACTCCACAGCATCCAATTCACCTCATTCCCAGTGAGATCATTTCCAAACTGAAGGGTTTTGCTACCCACAAAGGACTTGCTCCGTTCTCTCCCATGAGGGGTATCACCCTTGCTTGGAGAAGTCTCATGTCTGTGGAGGTGAAATGAAAATGGGGGGAAAAAGAGGAAAAGTAAGCAATTTGCTTGGTTTCTGTCTTCCCCTGATGGAGATTAATTATTATCTATTCTTGTCATGATTGATGGATTTGAAGGAAAACTTGTCAGAATAATTTACGATTTATTTTCATGCTTATTTTTATAACATCCCTCACTTGGAAGCCTCCCAAAATCTTAAATATGATTTTATTTTACTTTATGTCTCCACTAGGTATTTTATGGCTTTACACTAATTTTGCTCTTCTTGGTGTTAGCTATTAGCCAGCCCCAGTGACACTTCCAGTATTTTTTCAGGAGGAACAACGTTAAGGGTTGCAAATTCCACTGTGGATAACCAAGGGAGCTGCAGTGCCCTGCAGAACACGGAGTTAATGCTAGCAGTTCATTATGATTATTTTTTAAATGTATTTATTTGCATTTGAAAAAGCAACATTTTTAATTTAATCCTATTTGTTAAGCTGAGTGCTTTTAAGGAAACAAAAAGATGAAAAAAAATGTTTTGGGGAGAATAAAGGCTAGGTATTCATACTAGAGAAAACACAGTTGTTGTTTTCAGATTCCAGAGACTGTTACAACAAGGGAGCTAATAATTCTTTGTGGCAATTCAGTCTTTGTTTATAGAACATCCAGACCCACTGTATGCTATAAAACGGATCATCAAGTAATAAATGTTTAAAGCTTGACATCTTCCCATCTCTTTGTGGGTGCGCACTATTGCTCGTGCTGGTCTGGGTGGGACATTCCTTTTCTTTATGATGGAAGAAAGGGAAGATATGGAGGGGGAAAACATCCCTAACAAAAAGTCCCACTGTCTTCTTGGAAATGTGGCAAAGGGGCTGATCCTTCTCTCCCGGTGCCAGGTTGGATCCTGCACATCTGTGTGGCTGTGGTTGGGTTTATCCCTCTCCCCATTTCTTAGGGGGTGAGGGTGAAGCCCGTGGGAGTGGTGCAAAGGCCTCGGAAGTCCTTAGGTGATGGATTAGGCCCCTCTCCTATCTCTGCCTCCACAGGCACCTGCTCCCCGGCCTCTGTCCCAAGGGAATTACCCAGCCACCTATTTGTGTCCAACCTCAGCTGGACCCAGGGGTCTGCTGGGGGACCCCACATTTACCGCATCCGCTTCACCCAATGCTGCAGCACACAGCAGCAGCGGGGGCTCACAAACCACTTCTGCTTCTATCACAGTCACAGCATCCCAGCCTGGTTTGTGTTGGAAAGGACCTTAAAGCTCATCCAATTCCAGCCGCTTCCATGGGCAGGAACACCATCCACTGGAGCAGGTTGCTCCAAGCCCCATCCAGCCTGGCCTTGAACACTGCCAGGGATGGGGCATCCAACCTTTTACAACATATGTTTGGGGAAGCAGTTTTTCACAGAAGTCTGCTCTGGAAAACCCTGCTGTAGGCAGAGCCAATTCATTTTTGGCTAGCTGGAATGCGTGCATTGGCTCGGGAAGCCGCACGGGTCACGGGAGGCGAGCGCTGTGCCCCTGTGTCACTGGGCTGTGGCCAGCGCATCAGAGGTGAAACGGTTCCTGCTTTTGAAGAAACGCCGTTGTGAAACGCTGTTCGTGACCGCGTGTGTGTGCCGGGACCCCGCTGACCTGCGGAATGAGCACTGACAGGAGGTGGTAGAACGTGGGGCTGCGGCAGAGGGACCCCTGCCCCTGGCTGAGGACCCCGCTCGTCGCTGTGAGCCCATGGGTGAATCAATGAGAGGCGGTGCGAGTGACCCAGTGCTCCGGGCAACCCCGTGTCTGCTTAGGGAGAGAGCTTTGGGTTTATTAAATGCTTCCTGACTTGCGCTGCTGGCTTTCAGGATCATCTCCTCTTGCATCTCCTCGAAGCTACTTACTAACCTTACAGTCCATGCAAAGCATTTGAGATGAGTTTAACTCAATTTCCCAAAGAGCTCGGTTTTTTTCCTGCCCTTTTGCCTGCATTTAAGGTCTCAGCCATCACAGGCAACGTCCACGCTGGTAAATTAGACATAGCCAAGGTCAGCTGGTGGAGAATGACCCATGTCCTTCATGGAACCCAGCTGATCCATGATGTTTGCTTCCCTTTTTCACAACCCCTTGTGCTTTATTTGCCCCCAAAGCCCGTTTCTGCTGCAGGTCCCTGGAGCAGCACACCCAGGCTGGGTCCCACACACGGGGGACAGCAGGGTCCCCACACCTCATCTCATTGCTGACACAGAAGGTCGATGACATGATGTACCAGGCAGTGTTAGTTATGATGTGGGGCTCCATCTGCTCCTTCCTTCTGCCCCACAGAGGGACCAACCACACCAGCACCCTTCCTGATCATAAAACCTATAGTGATGGAGGGCAGATTTCCCACTGCCTCCCCAAATTGTCTTGTGGTAGACCCCGGGCTCATTCCTGGATATTTGCATAGGCTGTAAAACCCCCGTTCAGTCCTTTGGGCAATCACCAGATGTTGCTTTGGGTTATTTTGATGATAGCACAGGGAAAAACAATAAGCTGGTCCATGCCATCTGCCACTGAAAAGCTGACCCAGTAGGAGCTGGGTTTATCATGTTACTTCCAATGACTCTCCTGTGTCCTTCCCATGATTTCTGTTGCTGCATCAAGTGGGTGGGAGGAAGTTTTGCAGCAAGCGGGACAAATCACTGCTGGTAAATGAGGGATGAGACCATCCAAATCTCCTCCAAAGCCACCCTTTCCAGGGATCCATCTCTAAATGTCCCCATCAGCCTCCCCACCCAGGCCCTACAGCTCCAGGGTATGTTGGGGCTGGAGTTCGGTTTGTTCCATCAGGGCATCTGGGCCAGCTTCAGACAGAGGACATCAACAGTAGAGTTGGGATGGGAGCAGCCAAGAGCAAGGACGTTCCCTGGGCCCACTGAGATGTTAAATGAGAAAACAGCCTGCAGTGAACACAAGGTTCTGGAGCAGATGGATGGGCACTGCTCAGATCTGAAGCTGTCAAGATGCAGGAGCGTTTCTGTGAATTCCTCATGACTGCCAAAACCCCAGACAACAGCAAATAAAGCAACATCATGAATCAAAGTTTCCTTGGCTTTCCTAAAACACAGCAAACCTGCAGATAGAGGTTGTTCTCCTCTTCCAGCAGCTCCATTTCTAATCCTGGATACTAAAAGGAGTTGCTAAGTGCTCATGCTGTTCGTTAAAGTGGGTAACAAAGATAAATCCTAAGTGACAAAGCACGTTCACACTTAATGTGGCAGCGCTGCTGCCGTTTTGCAAGCTGAACTGTAGCTGAAGTGATTATTGGGGTGCAGAACGAGCAGCAATATTAAAACAATAATGCACATTATAGAACTACATAGAATGATAGAGTCATACCAGGTTGAAAGAGACCTTCAAGAATCGTTTGGTCCAACCTTTCTCGGCACAGCATGACCTACACTCAATATCCCAGCACCCTGTCCAGCCCAGTCTTAACAGTGTCCAATGTTGGGGAATCTGCCACTTCCCTGGGCAGATTATTCCCATGGCTGGTTGTTCTCATTGAGAAAAATTTTCCCCTTGTGTCCAACTGGAATCTCCCCAGGAGTAATTTGCACCCGTCACCCCCCATCTTTTCCATGGGAGTCCTTGTGAAAAGGGAGTCTCCATTGTAGCTACCCTTTAAATACTGGAACACAGTGATAAGTTTTCCCCTGAGCCTTCTATTGTATGACCTCTTCCTTTTGGATCCTACATTATGATCTCTAATTATAAAGCTGAAGTCTCATGTGGCTACATGAATGTGACTGCTGTGCCTGGCTTTTTCTGTCCCCCTCCTCAGGACTTCTCTGAATTAATTCCTAGATCCGTATTCCTGCAAAAAAATACCCCATCCTTGGGCTGTAATGTAATGATTTGATTTCCAGGGGTGCCTGTGACTCTTGGAATGTTGCTCTGGATGAGCATGGGGTCTCAAGGATGGATGGTCCCAGGGCAGGGCACCAAAATGGAGCTGCCTCAAGGAGGTTTAGGTTCCTCTGCCCCATGAAAAGGCATCGCTCCCCTCAGAGCTGCAGCCTTTGAAGGGGGTTAGTGGTTGCAAAGAGCAAAGCCTTGGTGGATTGAATGCTAAACCGATGCCTCATCCCGTGCTGGATCAACGCTGGCTAACCATTTCCCACCAGTCATAGCCATGCCACGGAGTTAATGGGAAAAAATGCAAACATCCCTCTCAAGAGAAAAGCCGAGATTTCAAAACACCATTCCGTCCTAAATCGCCCGAGTCTTTCACCAAACAAAGCATTTTGTTTCAATGTATGTTATGTTGCTGTAGCAATAGCATTTAAACAAAGTGGACTTTATTAGCACAGACCTTTTCAATAACTTCCCATAGAGCTTTCCCATCAAAAGTTTCCACTTTTTAAAGAGATGCTGGGAGGTGGCAAAGTCCTGATGGGAGCGCAGCCGTCACCTCCACTCTGCATTGCATGGTGCTGGGGCTTCTTCAACCTCTGCACCTCTTCTTCCAGCCCCTCCAGGGGAAATGCATCAGCATTTAATGTCCGTCCCCATGTGTCGTTCCTCAGTGTCCAAATACGTGGCATGAATGTGTAGATTCCCTGCCAAGATGGGGAGGGAGCTGCACAGACCCTGCTGATGCTGCTGGTGACCCCACAGTGGTCACTGATGATGGAGCTGTGAAAAGAAACCAGGGCCTGGAGTAGATAGATCAGTGCCTTTGCAACTGGTAGAGGTGTGTTTGGCTGTGGAACTGGACTGCAGTGAGCATCTGAACATGCATGAGAGGTGGGGAAAGCAGCCCATGAGATTCCCGGGCATCTAGTACCTGTGCAGAGCAGAAATGGGTGGTTGTAGGGACCATTTCCACACTTCTGCAGGGAGCCCCAAGCCTGGGTTTTACCTGAGGGATGCTCAGAGGTACCGGTGGCATCCCCAGGCTTCCTGGTCCAAAGACAAATCCCATCAGGTCTTGCTTCATACATGCAGCAGACAGGAGTTCCCTTTGGTTATTGTCCTACGAGTGGAGATGGGAACAAGCAGCTCTCTTACCTTTAAAATGATGGTAGTGACGTCTGCAGGAGCCTGGGCTCTCTGGACACACAGCCCCATGCCCCAGCATCAGATGTGCGATCCCCTATGGCTGGAGCTGGAGCCAGAGCCAGAGTGCATGCACATGTGAGCAGCATCAGCCTGATGTGCCATGGTTAGGCATTGGCTGAGCTGAGGGTTCCCCAGGTCCCACATGTCAACCACAGCCAAGTATCTGTCACTGGCACCTTTTTGTCCATGGCATGAAGCCTGAGTGAAATCAAGATGGGTGTTTACTGCTCCCATCCTTGGTAACATCTCCTGATCCATAGTGATTCTCCTGTAGCTTGGACCACCATGGGCAGGGCGAAATCCTCCATTGTGCTGTCCCATCTGTGCCCCAGAGCTACAGATCCCTCTTTCTGCAGGTGAGTGTGTCCCAAAACAGGTCTCAGGACTTACGCCAAGGGGAAGTCTGTGTTTTAATGCCTTGCAGAAGGGCTCATAGCAATGGGATGAATCCAGTATCCTGCAGGTTCATCCCCTCCAGCAGCCTCGCAGGACCATCCTCTTCACCTACTGTCTCCTCTCCAAACCCCAGTGAGCAGTCAGGGACCTCAGCTGGGGCTTGGCCCTCCCAGAAAACTCCCAGCCCAGCCCTTAATCCTTCAGATACCTCCAGACATTTCTTCTCATCCACCAGCCCCAGGGACAGAGATGTGACACCACATAGAACCATAGAACCACAGAACCACAGAATCGTAGAATAATAGAATCACAGAACCATAGAAT
>JARCZZ010021158.1:20619-33180 GCA_030323915.1 Brotogeris chrysoptera | reverse complement strand
TTTTTGGGTTTTTTTGTTGGTGTGTTTTTTACTGGAAGAACTCAGTACAGAGTGAGAAAATTACTTTCACGTAGATCAGTGGTTTTTAACTCTTATACATTGGGTCACATGAAATAGCCCAAGTCCTAAAAAGAGTGAAAGACAAGCATTTTCAAAAGCTTTTTAATTACGTGGTTTAAAAGTATTTAAAGTTCTATTTCCATTAAAATCATGAGACAATTATGATTAAGGAACAGTTTAACACAGTCTTATCTTGTATTGAACAGATCTCTGGGGATATATGATTTTGGAGGTTAAGCTTATATTATTGCATTGGAACACTGATGTAAGTGCTATTGTGTGAATAAGATACTCTGTGAATCATTATTGCTCCATCTGCTTGTAACTTATACCTGATTTATCTTAATTATCTACAAGTTTTGCTCATATAGGCCTAGATTCTGTTGGTTTATTCTGGCTAAAACCCTGACAGTCTTTGCTCTGCAGCTCATTAGAAAGGATCATATGCCTAGTTCATGCAGCTCAATATTTGTGGCAGTGACATCTAGCTGATGAGGAGTCAATAGGTAAGGTGGCAATATCCTACAGATATTGAAAATAATAAAAAAAGAATCAAATTATTCTTTCTAAATCTGTAAGAGTTCAACTGTCAACACTTAAATTCAACACAGAAATTAGCTAAATCACAGTCCAGATGTAACCTTTGCACCACCTCAGTTCACTGATTTTGTCAGAATTACTACAGGGTTAACATGGCTCAGTGTCTCTATGCTGACACAGGAGTGACACTGGGAAGATTCTGTCACACTCTGTGTTATTTTCATAGCAACTTGTTCATATATTTTTTCTTAGGAGTAGGCCTTTTGGCTATCTGTGTTCTTTTCACACACCTGAAGTATTTGGTTCTCAACAATATGAGTGAAGCATCCCGTATTTGTGGTTTCATTAGCAAAAGCAAAGCCATCCGCTGTGTTCTTCCTGATAACGCGGTGGCCGCGCGTTAAAGTGGCCGCCAGGTTAAAGAAAGCGTTTCCATTCTCTCCACGAGAGGGCAGCGTTGCTAATGGCACACTCAGCTGCTGCACCCTGACTTGCGCTCCTGCTTTTTTAGCTGTGGCTCAGTAGGTAACTGTTCCGCAACTGCTGCGTGTTTCGGAGAAACGTCTTTAAAATAAAGTACAAAGGGATATGTTTTCTCTTCATAGATAGTTTAAAACCTATCATGTCCCCTGTAGCACTAAAATCTGGAAAAAAAACATTTGATATCATATCCATTAGTCCCTGATACACAAAGTGACCTTGCTCATTTTTCTAATATATGCGAGAGTTGAAGAATATCCATGTAAAGATGAAAGCAATTTTCCCCCAAGCTTCTCACCAATTTTTTTCATTTCCCCAGCAAGTAAACCCTTGTCCTTGCTGGTAGTACATGGGACACTTGAATCCTTCATTGTGGACATCCTCGAAGGAAACAGCAATAGAAAAGGGCATCCCCAGGTAAAGCAACAGTTAAACCCAAAGTTCAAGAACTTACCTCTATGCTAGGAGTTGGAAGGAGTCTCTTAGAAACCCCTGACCTCCCTAAAATTTCACCAGCTATGCAGGGGCACAACTTGCAGACCTTTTCTTAAACTTGTATGGGTTTGAGTAAAACATAAGTCATTGATGATTAAACTGACATCATATATCGGAACTTAATACAAAATGGGTTTCACTGAGACTAGGCTTCCTGCTGTGCATTCCTACCTTTACAATGGTAAAAGAACTGTCTTTGCTAATGAATGCCCTCTCAGAATGGAAAGCTGGGAGCTAGGGAATTTTGGTCGGTAGGCCAGATTCTCCTTTTAGGATCACCGGCACAAGTGAGAATGGGGAAATTGGCCTGGAAGAGCAGTACTCTCTGAGGAAACTTACATGAGGTCTTGTGCCTGTGAAACTATACCAATAAAAAAGAAATATCTGGCAGTCTGGTTTCAAGGGCCACTTCAGAAAATTTGGTCCACCTAATTTATACAGGATGGCAGGGAGCCACTGCCACTGAACTCTTAAAAGTGTTATCAGAGCTCTTTTGGGTTGGAAAACAAAAATATTGAATGTACTCTGTGTGCATACACTGAGTGAACAGAAAAGCATTATAAAGTGCTGCTTCTCCTCGCTGCCTGTGTGATTTAGACAGTATACTAAGCTCAAATGATACCTCCTCCCACATAATATTGTGCTTTTGATTTGTTTTTCTGCTTCTAAGAAAGATATCTGAAGAAATCAATTAGCTGTACAGATGTAATGATAACACAGGCCAAGGAAAAGTGCATGCTCGGCAAAGAATAACCTTTGTGATACATCCATCTCAGCAGATCTGCCCTTGATTACAAATATTCATGACTAATGGTGTAGTTTTAATTATAATGGAACACTTACTGTTGAGATGCTGCAAATGCACTGGATTTTCAGGAGCTTTTGTATTTGAATGTTTTGCCAGTTCTTGCTGAAACTGCTTGAGGGGCAATAATTTTCTATGGAACTTGCCAAAGCCAACTTGTAGTCAAGATATTGCATGACAAAAGTCCTAAATGAGGTAAACCACATTGATTAACAGAAACACAAGTATTCTTCCCTTTCACGTAAATTATTTTTCAGTATCTTGATTATTTTTCTGGTGAAAACGGAAACTGAGGAGACAAAATCCTTGTGCGAAACTCATGCTCCAGTGGATGGTGTCCCTTGACACGTGATATTCTTAGGAATACAGAAATTACTGAATCAGGTCATAGTCAAGGTCTGTTTTGTCTTCTTTACCTACTACTTTATTAGCACAGTCAAATAATTCTGAGAGAAGTGAGGCAGGATCTTCTTTGTTTATTTAGCTTAATCTTGCAATTTTTTGTGATTTCATTTTAATTAATTAAGGAAAACAATGTATCTGAATAAAGCTTACTATTGTATAATACACCAGATCACTCCAAGAGCCTTTTTCAAAGCCTGGTACAACAGGTTCACTGTCTCCCGGCACAAGCTATTCCTATTGAATGTTCTGCTTACTGTAAACAAAACCAGATACTGAAGATCCTTTAACTATCTTATACAACTTGTTTCTTTCTCTGTTACCCATATCGTTTTCCTTATAAATTAGTGATATTTGAAATGCCTAGTTCCGCTTCCCTTGCACAGCTAAAACTTCATTCTTTTCAATCAACCTCTCTTTATATATCTTTAAATATAATATTGTCTTTTTTCTCGTCTTGCTTTTTATTTTGCATATGTAGCTGCTGCAGAGACATGGTGAAAACTATGATCTAACTAGTCTGCATGCCTTCCGTATTTTTTCCTGGGAACTACAGATCAATCAGCCTCGCCTTTGTTCCTGTACAATTATAGCATGAGTCTTGGAAGCCATTTCTGGGCACACAGGGAGTAAAGTGACAGGGAGTACCCATCATGGCGCTGACCAACCTGATTGCCTTCTATAATTAAATGACTGTGGGATGAGGAATGTGGATGCTCTTTACTTTGACTTTAGCAAAGCTTTTGAAACAATATTCCACAGTATTCTTGTACCACGATGGGATTCAGTCCAGACAAATGGAGTACTAGATGAATGAAAAACTGCCTGGATCACCACGCTCAAAGAACAGTGGTTAATGGGTTGTACTTCACCTGGGAGCCTATTACAAGTGCAGTTCCTCAGGGGTCTACTCTGGGACCTATCTATTTTCATAACTTTGTCAATGACCCAGAGGATTACACAGAATGTAATCTGCAAACCTGTCAGTGACACCAACCTGAGTGTTCAGCTGATGGCTCAAAGGCAGGCTTGCCATTCAGAAGGACCTAGCATTAGGTTAGAGGAACGGGCTTATGGAAGCCTCATGACATTCAGCAGGGACAAATGCTAAGTCCTGCACCTGGGATGGACTAATACTTTGCAATTGTAAAGGCTGGGAGGACTGACTGGTAAAGAGAACACTGCTGAAAAGGACCTCAGGGCTCTTGTGGACAGTGAGCTAAACATGATTCAGCAGTCTGCCCTGCAAGCAATGAAGGCTAACAGCATACTGGGCTCTATCAACAGCAGCACAGCCAGCAGACAGAAAACTGATTATCCTGTTACTCGGCATGCACTAGACTGCACATGGAATATTCTGTCCAATTTTGGGGCCCCCAGTATAGAGAAGATGATCGAGTTGAACAAATCCAACAGAGGATTACCATGATAGTCAGAGGCTTGAAGCAGTTGCCCTATGAAGACCAGTTAAGAAAAGCTTATTCAGCCTGGAAAAGGCTTAGGAAGGCCTTTTAACAGCTTTACTGTACCTCAGAGAAGGTTACCAAGAGAGAAGCTTTTTATCAAGGTGAGTTGTGTGAGAATGAGAGATAATGGCCACAAATTGAAATATTTGAGATTCTGATGAAGGTAAAAAAAGTTTTCCCTTAAACGTAATTAAACACTAGGTTGCCCAAATAGCTTCTGAGATATTTGTCTCTGCAGATTTCCACGACCCAACTGGATAAAGCCCTGAACAACTTCATCTGAATTCATTGTTGTTCCTGCTTGGAGCAGGCAGTTGAACTACAGGACCTCTGAGAATCCAAATGATTCTGCAGCACAGAAGATGGTTGAAAGCCTCTGCTTTTAAAAATGTTAAATGGACAGTAGTCTCTTGTGAACATTGAGAAATTTGAAAAGACCTTTGCGCTCTTTCATTGTCTGTATTTCAAAAAATAAAAATGTAAGATACTGCTTTGGAAATGCAAAATACGGATGTGATATCATCACCTGGTTAGTCTAGTGCTATTTTCAATGCAGCCCCAGAAGCTGAGTGGCTTATTAACACCTGTGTTTCACCATCACAGAAGGACTAGGATGTAAGTAAATGCCTGTAACAAAGTATTTATCATACTTGTGCAGTGAGATAGTACAGAGAAGTGTTTTATTACATGGAGGTGGGATTGGCACCAGGAATAACAGCTGTCAGTATGAGACTCCCCAGAAATCCAAAAAATGACAATCATTCCATTCGGTGTTCATATTTTTGCAAAGAGCTTTTACTTTGTGCTTCAAAAGAACAGAGCTATAAATTAAACAGAACGAAATGTATTCATATTTCTTCAGAAATATGGTAGATAGTGTGCCATACGACTGATTATAAATTAGGAATCTGACCGCAGGAGAGAACCACAACAGAGATGGATGAAACAGTGAAGGCTGGTGGGAAAACAAACAAACAAACAGTACGTCTGGAGAGCCCAAAACATGAGGCACACATAGAGTGAAAATCTAGTGACACCCAAGAGGCTTAGAAAGAAAGTCTGCAGATTTTGAATAATTCCTCTGTGAAGATAAATACGGGAAAGACAAAATGAGATGGCAACCCTAGTAGAGTGGGAAATATGTGCCTTTTGCAGGTGTTCAATCACTCGTGGCAAAGAGCTTGTGAACATTACATAATGGAGCAGTAATAGCCTCCCAGCCCTGTGGTCTGCACTGTGTCCTGGAATGCAGGGCTTCACATACCAAACACATTCAACTTTTGGTCTCTGCCACTGTAATGTTACAGTATGGACTGTTTTTATGGGAAAGTATCTTCACTTGCACACAGTGACGCAGGGGCCTTTTGATGACATTTCCTGGTATTTCCTGGCCTTTGGTGAGCATTCTAGGTAGATTCCAGCTTTGAGATTTCCTATTGCTGTTCATTCATCTGTAAAATGCATGAAGTAATTCTTCCTTCAAAGATGGTATAAGAATTACCATGAGCAAGAGACCTGTTCAGGCAACTAGTGGTAACAGCTGTAGAGTGCTCTTCCCTGGAAGGATACTATTCCTCTAAGTATATCCTTAATGTGATGAGGTCATATTCAAGCATATGCATCTTCAGAGCTACCCATTCCAATGCAATGTCTTGTCTTTACGTTATTAGGCTGCTAGGCTGCTGTAGCAGTGACATAATGATTGCTCAGCTTGAGAAGGCAGTAACTGGACATAAACCTGCATGTATTAAGGACTGCTTGGACTATTCTGTTTGCAAATAGTTCCAATACGCATCACTGTAATAAGTCCCAGAGTTTTGGAGAGTTAACAGTTGATGCAAGAATGGCATTTCCACTTATAATACACTAGGTCCAGATTTATGCATAGTTGCTCCTTTAAGGACAGATTTCAGAACTCCAGAATGAGATCTTCCATTTATTGTGTGGTGCTTTTTAAATACTATTATTCTCTAGAGGAGGAAACACTTCTCCAGCTTCTGTTGCAACCTTGAATTCAAGAACAATCTTGCAAATCTGCATGGTTCAGTTTGAGTATTTGCTCCCCCTCGTGTAACTCAAACATGTGCATCCAGCCCAGTGTGTCAAAAATGCAGCTTTTTGACCCTGCAGAATTAAATTCGAGATTCATTGTTATGGTCTGATATTTCAGATTTGCTTTTCTTTTTAAATGCACTGTAATAAATATCTGCAGCCGAAGTCCAAATCCTCAGATGTCGACAACTAGCATTATTGAGTTAGCACAACTATGTCAACTGAACAACTGCTCCAGTGAGTACTGAATACATGATAGAGAAGGATGCACTAATTTTACAGAGGTGTGCAAAGAACCCAATTTGCAGAGTGAATGAGTATGTTTAGAGAACAGAGTTATGTAATTCATCTATTTTGAGGATTAGCCATCCCCGAAGTTCTGAAAAAGGTAACTGGGTTGGCCTATTTATAGAGTCTGTTCCTATAGTTACAGCACAGATGCTAGCATGGAACAAAACCAAACTGTTAGCTCAAACCATCTCCTCTGTGCACGTTGGTAAATTTATACTCTCACAAATGTTTATAGTTCTCTCAGATACAAAGAGATTTTGGGGGTTAGGATGCCATTCTTGCCTCAGCAACTGTTTGCACATTAGCATGCCTTATTTTCCACTAGCTTCTGACCACGCATTTGTTTTTCATGTAACTTGTATTACAGAGATATGCAGAGCCTCCTTTTATAGGAGTTTCTCCAGAGGGAGGAAAAGGGGCAGTAATCCTGGAAAAACTAATGCAGTAATTGCCTTAATTATTCAATCTCTAATTTTACCAGGCTGCTAGGAATGATGGCTCAGAGTATTCCTTTTCATGATCCTCTCTTTTGTGAGATGCATTGTCAGATCACTGTAAAACTATAAAGCCCATTGTTACTGTTACAGGATAACTGTGCATCAGAATTAGTGGAAAAATACAATCCATACTTAAAGAGTTCACAGTCCTGAGGTCATGCAGAATTGTACAACTTAGAGGAGGGGAAGGAACAGTTTGTAGCAGTATAGTGTAGGTTTGGGCTGCTTCTTATAGATTCTTTTTATGCATAAATATTTGCCTATATAGGGTAATTGTTTTCTTAATTACTGTGAAACAGGCAGCTGTTTTGGTAATGGGCAGTAAAGCAAAATGCAAAAGAGACAAGAGAAGGAAAGTTATCTGGCCAATGGAGAAAATCCTGTTCATAACATAGGGGTACCCCAGAAAAAATAGTTAGGAACAGGATTCTAAAAGGAATGGCCATTTTAGTAAGGACTATAAAGCATGGAAAATTAAGTGACTTGATTAGGCAGAATTGGTTAATTCTTACCTTAACTAGTCTATCCTATGAGATAGGGTAGCAGAAAATGAGGGCAGAAATAGCGGGTTAGGTCCTTCACTACTCAGCCATACAGTGTAAGGTAAGCAAATCTTTATTCGTTTCTATCCTAGCCCAAACTGTAGAGATTAAAATGGCGATATACAATGCACTGAAGTGGGGATCTAGGCCTTTTACAAAAAACCTTAGAAAATTAAGATGAAGAGTCTGAATTCCAAATGGAAGAAGAGACACAGCCTAGGAATAGATTTCAGCAGTAGCTAAGGAGTGAACTAAGCAGTTTAACTAGAAAAAAATTAAGATAGTCTGTATAGCTTTGTGAGAGAGAAGAAATACACATCAGCATAGAAGATCTAGAGGAGACGTACTGACTGGTAGAATCTATCTAATGCACTGAACAACCACTACAGTTAATAATAATGCTCTTGTTTATTGAAGATCATAGTAGAAGAGGCCAGGGTGATGATGTGTAGAGCCAAACTCCAAGTCTTGATTCTTTTGAGTCTCACTGGCTCAGCACAAAGCCTGAAACAAAGAGACAAAGGCAACTGTTAAGCACTGAGACCTATACATCTTAATGTAAAGTGCGTTTTCTCATAGACCACAGTGTCAAATCCAACAAAAAAAATGAACAAAGTAAAAAGCAGAAGATGAAGTGATGGATGCTCCAAATGTGCTAGATTTCCTGGTGAACTAGATTCTGAGAATTATTACAAGAATTTCATGTTAGTGCTGATGTATCAGGAAGGTCTAAGAGGAAAAATGATTTTTGAGAAAATTACTGGTCAACATAGGATTTAAAATATACATATAATGCAAATATAAAATGTCTTCTGAGTTCTGTAAAAGAAAACTGTTAATTCAAGAACAAGATTTTGACAACTATTAGTAATCCAGCTAATAATTTAGTGAAGAGGATGGATTAAATAAAGAAGGGAAAATACAGAAAAAGTATTAACCTTTTAGAAAATAGTATAAATATGTGTACAAATACATTAAGATAATATCTTGAAGAAACTTCAGGCCAAAATATTTAACTCCTGAATTAATCTTCAGTAAGACTTCTACATAGAAGTTTTTATTTAAAGGACTTTATTTCTGGGACAGAGCCTTTAATACATAACTTAGAACATTTTATTTGCTGCAATTAATGTCTGAAATAATGAAAAGCTTTGTATAAACTACAACATTTTTTTAATCTAAATAACACCATTATTAAAGGGTCTGCATCTTCTTGTGTGCCTGCATAGCACCTAGCACAATATTTTCTTTCAAACCCCAAACAAAACATTGATTTTTGCAAGTTCCCTATATTTCCAAGTTTTTCAGCTGACTATGGACTATAATATTTTTCAGGACATTCACTGAATCGAAGGAAAGGTATGAAGTGTCATCATCCATTTATAAATTGTACACTTCGTTCCCATGAGATTCTATCAAGGTCCAGATTGCTTACTTGGATGCTATCTGCTCATCTGCAGTGACTGCAAAAAATATGGGAATATGAGCTTGAAACGTCTTTTCAGTAAAAAGGATAGAAAAATATGTGGCTACCTGCATAAAACATGCAGACCTTCATTGTTCCATCCTGTACCATCCTGAGTAATCATTTTTTTTTATTTTATTTTATGCAGAGCTAGCACATTCATTTTTATCATGGTTTTAGGTCAAACCTGATACTTGCAGATATCTGCTGCTCCCTACCTCCCACTTTCAGGTCAAGTGGACAGCAATATTTAATGACTCAAACCATTATTAGTCGATGTCTTAATAGATTTTAAAATTATGATTTTATAGGATGTGCATGTATTTGGCTGTGTGTGTGCAATGCAGAACAGCGGTTTCCTGAATCCTGAGGTCTTAAGTGAGATGCTTCAGACTGGGGAAGATAGGCAGTGGATTTTAGACTCAGCCCTGTTTCAGTGTTGCATTTCTCTCTGGGATTACTCGTGCTCTCAAAGCTGGTCTCCCTGTATGGCTTGTCAAGGATGCTATGCTGGTTTCAAGGGTGACAGAAAAGAACATGAGCCCTTATTAGAGCTTCAACTACACTGTATGTCACTAAAAGGGAACTCAGACCTTCACAAAATATTTGGAGCCAGTATAGGCCAATGAAAACCCTGGCCTATGTATGACTATATATATGTGTATGTATATGCATAATTCAATTTGGTATTGATCCCCAAAATCCGATAATCCAACAGTAGTTTTGAGTATTGTAATAGTTTCCTATCTACTGAAAAAGGTCATACAGTACTGTACTGTTCATTATAGCAATGAATTCAGCAAAGCAGTAACAGCATGGCAGTTCACTGTCGTGATGGCTAATATCCCACTAATTATTTGCTGTAAAATAATTTACAACTTTTAAATCCCAAGTAAAACCTATACTTTCACACACAATTCTACAAATACTTTCATATTTAGTTTACAATTCACTAACAGCACTTTAAAAATGTGTCGATATGTATATGCTGAAACTAACCACAGCTTTAATTATTGTTCATGATGAACAATAACATTTTTGCTACTCACCATTGAAATATGTCTCTGTACAGACTAAGAGGTACCTCATCTTCATGACTTTCCTTAACAGCCATTTAGCATTAGCATTCCTCTAGGCTACTCTGGGCTGTTTCATCAAGCTTCAGATTCGTGTCATGACAGAGAGATGAGGTAAGCAGGGCTCTCCATTTAGGCTTCAACACAGCCATGTAATGCTATGTGAAATTCTATGCAGCCATGTTATAGGGTGGCATGCAGGGAGCAAACGCTCATACATTCATGATCATAACATCAAAGCCTGGCATGTCCATGATAGGTCAACGGAGAAATTCTGTGATAAACTGGACAGCTCTGTGAGATAACATGGCTAGGTTCCACTGAGAGCTAACAGGGGTGTCCACTCAGATATTGTATGTGCTTCATTTAATCAGTGAAAACTCTAGAAATAATCTGGATCACAGTTACCATTACAGTGTCCAGTTTATCTCCCTAGGTAAGCAAGTGTACCTAAAGTCAGGTGACTGGGACTAGAATCTACCAGCCCCGTTTTCTGTTTTCTCTCTGATCTTTTTCTCAGTGATCTTTGCCTAAATGTCCACAACTTAGAAATATCATCAGTATATACTTCCTTCAGAAAGAAATCAGGGAGATTCAGAAACATTGTGATACTCAGATGAAAGATTTTATGTAGCTAGAGAAAAATATACTGACAAGCAATTATTTGCAAATTCACGTTTGCCAGTATGTGCTAAAAACACATTTCATGAAGCAGATTGGACACAAACAAAGACTGTGATAGCTCATCTTTTGATTTTCATATAAGTGTCACTGCTGGTTTTTATCTAACTGGAAACTAGCATGGGGTCAAAGCTTCATCGAGCTGCAAGAACCCAAAAAACCACCTGACAATACCCAACATTGCTTACATAAATTACCAAACACGCTGCTGTGGTATTTGAAAAGCCACAAATCTTGTCAATCAAATGAAGTTCTAAAGAGTTTACTGACTGTCACTTTGGTTCTTCATTGTGTCAAGGCAGAAACATTCCGTGGACACATTTAGAAAGGTTGCCTCACCAATCATCCAGTGTGTCACCAATTACTTTGTTCTCTTGCTCAACAGTCTACTAATATTCTCTTAGCCACACTTGCAGTTAGAAAGCTTTTTATCTGGAATTACGCACTGGAACAAGCGAAGTGGGAAAAGCTTTCTTAAACAGTACAGAAGTAATTTCACTGCAGTATTTAAGCCTTAAATCTAGAGCATGAAGGATTCTGTAGGAATATTAATACACCAGATTACATAATTGAGATGTGAAAATATGTTTTAGCGCCTTAAGAATATAATTGTAGAAAGCTGTGTCTTCTATCCATATTCCAGCAATGCATCTTAGTATGTGTTCAATTTCAAGATGCAGTATAATACTTTTCCCTGACAAATGAATAGAATATATGAAGTAGATTATAAAGAATTCAGAATTTTTAAATTTGGCCATTGTTCTCCTACCCGGCTCTAAAATCTGTATAATTGCTTTCCTCTTGTTTTCAACACTGGAGTCTGATTACATTCAGTGGAACAAATTCAACGTAAGTGGCTCACCACCTGCAAACAAAGCAACACAGATTTTTTTCATGCACAGTTGATTCAAGTATCTGTACAATCTATAAGGGAAGGTCAGAGAAGGGTAGTTTTCTGACTGATCAAGAAAAAGCCTTGTCAGAGGAAAAGGCTATGGTCAGCTCTTCCCTCCCACACTGTGATTCCAACATATCCAGTTCTTCAGCCACCTCCCTCATCTTCAGAAGTGCCATGCCCTTGTTTCATGTCTATAATGCCTCGTGGCACAGAGAAGCCATCACTGTAATAAACTCTGTAGTATTAAACACCTATAAAATATTTACCACATTCCATATTATTTAAATTTCATTACAATTCACTGTGTTATATTAAAACAAATGTTAAACCAGAGTTAAATCAAACAAGAAATTGGAAATTAAGGGCATCATTTCTACTACAGATTATTTCCATTTCCAAGGGTGAAATATAAATCTCATTCTCATTAATCACCATCCCTGGAAATGTTCAAAGACGTGTAGATGAGGTCCTTAGTGATATGGTTTAGTGGTGGCCTTGGCATTGCTGAGGTAAAGTTTGGACTTGATCTTACAGGTCTTTTCCAACGTAGTTGTTTCTATGATTCTATATTGCTATATTGTCTCATTTCCAGTATAACATTCTATGGGTTTAGATGATGATAAAAGAGAACATTCAGTTCAAGCTTAGGTCTAACCTGAGACAGTTTGCTGAAGAAATAATCACAAATTTGAACTACAGTCTACTAAGCGTTATTGTATTTCAGCCTGAGTCTCATTAAAGGTTACCTGCTCTCACTTCTTCCCCTTCCAAAGGAAAAGAAATTTCAGTATTGATAATGCAACATATACAC
>JARCZZ010021158.1:0-20519 GCA_030323915.1 Brotogeris chrysoptera | reverse complement strand
ATTAAAGGTTACCTGCTCTCACTTCTTCCCCTTCCAAAGGAAAAGAAATTTCAGTATTGATAATGCAACATATACACATTATACATATACACATTATACACCCATAGTTTGCAATCAGTGTTTGAATCAGTTGCCTTTCTCTTGTAGATACCCAAAACATTTAATGTTTTGTAGTTTGTTGACTACTCTGTTCAGTTGTACCCAGTTTCATGCATTGGCTCATTTACAGCCTGCTGTTTTCAGAATATGAAAACTCAGAATCCACTGTGTTTTCCCCCCTCTTATTCTAAGACAAGTAAAAAGTCATTTCATGCAGGCCATTCCTTATTTGTAGGCACTAGAAATTTCCTGATAAAAACTTGGGGGGGTGGGGGGGAAGGAGGGAAAGGGCTCAACCATTTTTGCCATTGTATTTATATGCACAGTCTTATACCTACAAAGGATCATTAAATGCCTTTTCATTGAGGAGATAATTCTTTCTTTTTTTTTCTGAATGAAAGTTTATATACCTCTTTTTCACCACAGTCTCCATAAATGTGGGGAGCCTTAGGACTCCTAATGAACAGCATTTCAGCAGGTGTTAGCCCTGGGTTCAGCTTAGTTAGTTCAGTTAGTTCCTGGGTTCAGCTCTTCCATTAAGTAGCACCCAAAAGAGATCTGAATTTTTTTAAGGGATGCTTAAGAAAGAGAAAAACTTGAATATGAACATGAATCTTCATCTTTCTGAAACATCCGAAGAGCTCAAATCAATTTTCAGTTCATCATTTCACAGTGGAAGCACTGTGTCCAAACAAAAATGTTCACAATTCCAGTATAATGTAGAAAAGCTGCATTCATTTGGTCCATTATCTGTCATTCCCACATTTGCAATGCCAAGTTTAGCAAGTATAGGTGACATGGGGTAAGTTATTAGCAGCAATATTATAAAATAATTTCTGTATATCAGGGATAATAATCCAAACCAAGTAAGTAATTTTTTCTGCATATACAGAAAAAGCTATGCCCATTTTGAGATGTTATTTAAAGTTTCTTTAATTACAACCACAGGTTCTATTTATTTACAAATAGTGGGGTACATATTCCATATTTTTATTACTTTTGTATCTTCACTTATCTGAGACGAACAGTGCAATTCTAATTTGTCTTGTGCATTTTTCACATGGAAATATTTTGAAAGTATTCAGTTTAGACAGTTTTGAAACTTTAGGTACAACACATTTAATACCTTTGAATAAAAAATCCTATTTCAGAGCTGTTTCAAAGACTAGGTATGCTGCAAAGAAGCCTTCTGAAAGTACATCTTGTTTAAAGGCACCTGCACTAATATACTGTAAATTACCTGAAGTGAATTAAGTGTTTTCAATTACACCATCATGCTCTGGTATTTTCTCTGTCTCAGTTTTATACAAAGTTCCAAGCTGGGTCTCTTCCGTATTTACATGTCTTTTGTAAGGGATATAACTCCAACTATAATAATAATGTTGGCAACTGAAGTCTGCAAACACTCATTTTGCAATTCTTACTAATGGCTTATTGCCGATTTCTGCTATCAGTTGCTGCCAGTTTATATGAAAGCATGATTTTTTTCGTATACAGACACTAGATTTTTTTCATGTTTGTCCTTTAGTTAAGGCTTTGGTAGAGGCTCCATAGGAATGCCAGGCCTCTGTAAAAATACTGCCATGTTTGAAGGTTTTACAGATGTTTGTTATGGTAAAATCTAAAAAAACGGAGCTTCTCATTATCAACTGTGTAGAGATTTTTCAAATCCTTTCCTGGCTTGCCATGTTTGTTGCACATTTCTAGTCACTAAAGCCTTCAAGTTAGCATCCCTGGTGGCCACACCAGATACAAAACATACTGTCCCCATAAACCTTTGTTTACGCTTTCTTTTTGTGTAGGTGTAAGGGTATTGACAACTGAAAATATACTGTTGGAAGCCTCCCTACCTTGTTTTCTTGAACTTGTTTAAGCGGATTATTTCTTTACTTCTCAGTTTCTCAGTTTACTAGTTACTGAGGGAACCTCTTTAAAGCTTCATGGAGTTTCTGTTTCTTCCCTTTCTTTCCTCTTGAGAATACCATCTATATAAATCAATATTGTAAAATATCCTTTTTACCTCTTAGTGAAATACAGCAGATATATAGTGTAACCAAAAAAGCATTAATGGTAAAAGCAGTAATAGCTTCCAAAATGTGCGTTAAAATATGCAGATGTAAACTTTTTTCAATTTTTATTTTCCTGGAGAAATATGCTGGGACCCACAAGAAGCAGCTAATGTAGGAAAAATATCTTGCAGCCAAAACTAATCTTACTTCAAACATATGGGAAAGTATTGCTGATTTACACATTTCCCTTCTTAGAATGTAGGCAAAGAGTTCCTTATTTCTTTTCAAAAAATTTATAAAGTACTAATTTACATCACAGCCTGTTTGAACGCTTCCATTTTAGGTGGCACATTTGAGAGATGCAGGGATATACTTAAGTATAGCTACAACAGAAGAGTGTATTTTAACAACTTTTCAGTCCCACCAGCATTTCATTAAAAACATGATCCACTATCATCCCAGGGCTTCTGCTCCTCTCCAGTATACTCCAGTATACACAAAGAAACCTAGCATCTGAGCTGAAGTGTCTATTGTTATTTCCCACAAGTATTAAAGATGTTAGCTTTTCAATATTTTGTTATAATGTTGCATTTGTAGATCACTAACCTTGCTGCCCAATGTAAATTTTACCTGCCTTCATTTAACAACAAAGTTTTCTTTGCAAATCATTTCAACAGCTTCAGAGATCATTTTATCTTGGGTACAAATCTATGAGAAATAGGGAATCTGCATTTAAAAGTCAAACTTCTTCACAGGTACCCAGGATACTTTCTTTTTGCTGAGATCTTTCTTTTCCCTGTAAATGCCAAATTAACAAAAGCATCTGAGGGTGGGTACATGAGGGTCAGGAGGGTGTGTGTTGAGAGTGACATCAACTGAGACAATAAAAGGGCTTCTAAGTTACTTAGAAGCTCTATTTTAAAGTTACATTTAAGGGGTCCACTGAACCAATTCAGTAGTCTTTAAATATACTTGACATCAAGAGACAGTCATCTGCCGACATACCCAAACCAGAAATCTGTGTAAGATACTAGCTGGTGAGTATACTCTATTTTATTTCCAAGTTCTCTAGAAGACTTACTTAGAAAATGTTATCATTGATTCTTTGTTAATTTTTACATCAGCTTCTGTTCAGCCTATCTTAAAAATAAAGTATTAGTACAATAAAATTGTTTTATCATCTGAACCCAATTTGTGAAATAAAAAAAAATCTGAGGCAGTGTTAGAAACATCTTGAAGCAAATCCAGATCCTGACTGCTGGGACCACATTCAGGCTGTCATGTAAGACACCATCCAATAAATGCTTTTCTGACCCAGAGTAAAGCTGCAGAAAATACTGCAAAGATGGAATTGGGGAGTTCTATATTTTTAAACTTCCAGTTACTCTGTATCAAATTTCTTAAGCTGTAACAAAAAGATGCTTATTCTGGCTGCCAATACTGAAAATCCAGACTAGAAACTGATATTTGGACTGTGTCATTTCTGCTTGTTGTAGCATCAGCATTAATAAATATTTCTCAGATATATCTCAAGTGGCAGTTTTGCTGCTGATGTATAAAGCAGAGTGGAATTCATGCTGGCAATGCAGGATTATCACTGAAAAAACTGAGGTGCTCAATTCTGATTTCTCTTATGGAATTGAATGGGGAATGACATAACTCAGTAGAGTTATGCCTTCATGCTAAATTGTCAAGAAAATTGTCTGCCTCTTCATTCTAAAGAATATGCAAGAGAAATAGATAAAAGAACAAAAATTTAAACTTGCATAGCCAATATACAAGGATTTCAACATACTTGGAGTATATGAAGTATGAATTTTATAATAATAACAGCAGCAACATTAATAATGGAAGAGCATGTTGCTTTTCACCAAATTATCCAGTGGATGGGTACCTAGATGATGATGATTATGATGAGGCAGGGCAACTAAACCTAAGACCAAAGTTCTTAGACTTGCCTATGAAGTTGCTCTCAAAATTAGTATTAGAAACAGATTCTTTGTTTGCATTCCTTTAACTCCTTTCACAAAAAAGTCTATTTTTCAAAATCCCTTCTTTGATGTTTGCCTTCAATTTTTTTCTAAACTAAATTGATTTGGAACAAACAGAAATTACTTGAAATACAGATTTATACATGTATTCATTTCTATCTTTGTAGAGAAAATGACCTCCATAAAAAATCTGGCCAGGACTGCAATTATTTTATACGCCATATGCTTTTTTACAAACTCTGATGGAAGACCAATGATGTAAGTACATTATTTTACACTTCCAAAGTTTGGAGGATGATTTGAGGTGTCTTGAGAACCTGATTATTTTGTCTGCATGTCAAGTTTACGTCTATGCGAGCCTTTCTGTCTCTGCTTTTGAGCCTGTTGACCAAGCTGGCCAAATTCTGTCATCTGGATATAGCTGTAGAGATCTCACATACTCTGAGTTCTTAAAGTTTTTGAAAACAGGCAGCTGAGTAGAGGGAGAAAAATCATGTAAGTGATCTCCTAGAGATATCATTGGGTAAGGTTCATCTCATAAGGCACTTGGGGTGTCTGCACAGGATAGCATTTTCTTACTGTGTGAGAATCTAGCTGGAACTCAGACATTAACATCGAACAGCATTGAGGTACAAATCCACAGGAAATCATGCTTCCTTAGCTTTAGTGTTCACAGATAACTACCCCTCAATAAACACTACAGTTTTATTAATCGGTGTCTTACTATTGTATGTGTTCTAAGCATATCTACAATAGCTAAAATAAATCATGGTCAAACAATTTCATCACAAAAGTCATCCCATTTTTTATGCTTTCTCACTAATATATCCATTACCAATAATAAGCCTCCATCCACCCTCCTTCTCTTCTCCAGATGTGATTCTACCTCTTACAAATAGGAAAGGGAGGTCCTATGGCTCTGTATTGTGACATCTCAAAAAGGTTCTCAAATGTAGGGTTTTGAGTGGAGATATGGAATTCAAGAAGGGCCACTGTGAGTCTCTTTCTTTGCTTTCCTTTCATGCAGGAAAAGATCAGTGAGTGAGATGCAACTAATGCATAATCTTGGAGAGCATCGACACACTGTAGAGAGACAGGACTGGCTTCAGATGAAACTGCAGGATGTGCACAGTGCCCTTGAGGATGCTAGGACCCAGAGACCTCGAAACAAGGATGAGATTGTGCTGGGTGAGATAAGAAGTCGGAGGCTGCTCCCTGAGCATTTGCGGGCAGCAATGCAGAAGAAATCCATCGATCTGGACAAAGCTTACATGGATGTACTCTTTAAAACAAAGCCATAATGGAAAAAGTCAGAGCGTTATGTCTGTTCAAGTAAGCACATGTCTCTATATCATTGATCAAGTAGGGCATGTTATTATTATTTATTCAGACTGCAATAAGGATTAAAGGCTCCATTCAAGGTTGTAGCCCTGTTGAGCTAGACATTTCACAACCAAATAATATGTTTGCAATTTCTGGGTATCTTTTATAAGGCTAACATATCTTATAAATTTCTGGCATAAAAAAGAAAAAGAAATCCAAACCAGCAGGAAAGTAGCAGTCATTTAAGACCAGTTCTACTGCTCTTACATGGACGGTATTTGTATGTAATCACTAGGCCTACTCCCACTGTTAACTAACACTGAATGAATGCAGTAGAACCTGTATCCAGAATAGGGCACTATTTTGCCTAAGGTTAAATTTTGCTTAACTTTCCACTAATGAAAATATGTAAACTTAAATCCACATTTATTTTTCGAAGAAGGCCTAAAATCATATTAATATTAATTACATAGCAAAAGCTGAATGTTAAGCATTTAGGATTAAAGGATGCAAACATAAAGTAGGAAGGTGAAGTTTAAGATGAAATTACAATGGGATAAAATTAAAACAAATTCTGTACGAAATAGGAGAATGGAATTTTGCAAAATACTGAAATGAAGGGAAGGTTTCATTGCCTCCCCCTCTTCCAAAAGACAATAACCTATAATTAACCGCAGAAACAGTGGGAGCAGAGAAATTAGCATGTGGTTAAGCATGGCCCCTAACTATAGACCTCGCAAATTATTCTATACCAGACAATTACAATTGAAACAAAAATCTTGCAATATGTATTTTTTGTCCCTCATTTTTGCTGTAAACTATATCTGAATTTCTGTATGTTTTGCTAGGCCTCCTGTGTAAATATTTTTTGTTTGTGAGACCAGTGGCTCTCACAAATAAAATGCATTTTCATATGCAATTTTTTTTAGAATTATGAATTCAGTTTGCCAAATCCCCCAAAATGAGGACCAGAAATCAACTTGGGAGAAGAGCCATTAGCTGATAGGACTGCAACAGAATCAGACATAAACAGCATAAATAAGGGTGGAAAAAATTCAATTATGATAATTTTTAAAAGTAGCAAATAAAAAAGTATTTCAAATGGCATATGTACATGTCTTCTTAGGACCTTCAATCATTTCTGACTAATAAGAATGTTTTCTCAGTAGGGATAATGGTGGTTACCTCCAAATTTGCCATTGCTAGAGCTCAAATCTAGACGAATTGCTGCTCTAAACCTAAGAGTTTGCATGGATGTTCCCGTACCACTTTGTGTTTGTTTGTTTGATGTCTAGCACACCTTGGGAAACCTAGTAAAAACTCATAAATTATTACAAATATAAATGCAATTTTCTGGAAGCTAGAAAGGTACTTGTAACTAGCAAAGTGTAGTTCATAATCTTGGCTATACTTTTAGTAGTGTATATGATGCTGAAAGCAGATGGTACATCTGTGCACATTGGTGCCCCTCTCACACGCAGGCAAAGGTTCTATGCTACTTGTCTATTTGTAAAATCAAGGCCTTGAAGTGCACTTTCTATTTATTCTTTCCTCAGACATCTGTGCTAACTTAAATAAAATTGCATTTTTGTACCTATGTCTCACTTATGTATTACCAAATAAAGTGGACCAAAAGCTTTTGGACATTATTTTAAAGCATAACTGACTGATGTGTAACTATCCTGATATAATTTAGCATTTGGGGCAAGGTTATTAAGTCATCTTACTTTATTACAGCAATAAAAATACAAAAATAATGATGAAAGCAATTTTTACTTTTCCTTTTGTCTTTCTTGCGCACAAAAATAACAATGGTTATAGAGAAGGTGTTTACCTAGCACAAATGTATTTCTGTTCCTTTACAATAATGATGCATGCGCAGAAACTGTACAACCTTCAAGCACCAAATTAATAAACCCTTACATTTTTATCTGAAAAAAAAAAAAAAGAATTCTATTATCTAAACAACCTGTTCTTCCCAATCTTCAGCTATCCAGTAGATGAAAGATGCATACACAAATATTTAAACTTTCTGTACACTTCAAAATAAATACTTGTTGCTTATGAAGGGCTTCAGGGTCAGAGACAGAGGATACACCACTCACTCTAGCTTAGCTGGAAATATGGCCAAAGACAAACTATGCTCAGCACTGTCTTATTTATGGATAAAATCATATTTGCTTTGTCCATACACAGTATGATTCTTCAGAAGGACTAAAGACAGCACAGTGGCAGATGAATTAGCGCTAGGTAATGACCATTAGAAAGAAAAATACAATTTGAATGTAATTACTTACAAGTTGTAATTATCTAAGAAACCAGATTTGTTACAGTTTTTCAGCTTAAACCTCTAATCAGTGTAGCAGCATTCAAAACAGCAAAATTATCAGAGTGCGGCAGAGGATGTTATCAAAAATATTTTAATATCATGAACTATTGCAAAGATTTATCTTCCCCTGGACTAACATGTGAAATTTTGGTCATCCCTCTTCCACAGATTAAGGGGACTTATAAAGAGGATGGTAAGAAATAATAGGGCCACTGAAACACATATGTTTCAGCATATGTTCACATATGTAACAGCAACAGCCAGAAAAGCAATAAAAAAAAAGAGGCATGATAAAGATCTGATGAATAAACAGTACAGACTAAATAAATAGATAAATGGTATCTTTATAAAAGAACAAGAGAGGGCAAGAATTGAGCCTGCACATGGCTGAATAAGTAGCTTCTAGCTAGTGTGAGCCAAAATCTCACCTCCAGCCAACATCACTGGAGTGGCATGATTTTTGGGTATGCTCGAGTTCTTTTCCCACACTTGCACTGGTATGAGCCTTAAGTCTATGCCAGCTTGTGTACTTGCATGTAAATAAAGTAAATACTAAGTGAGCCTGCACTTCACAACAGACATGCATGTGACTGCCAGAGAAGACTCGCTGTGTCCCCTGTTAGAGTGAGATGAGGTTTGAAAAGTATTAGGTCCATATCCTTTCACATCCCCAGGGTCAGTCAGCCTTCCAAATGTGAAGTGTCTCTAAAAGGCCTCTTTCCTCCCTTTAGAATGTGGTTTCTATGCACAGACTTTCTTTCAAGGCAGAAAACCCTACTTGAAGACCTGGCAAGGGCTTTTTGCTCAGACCTGTGTCCTTGAAGACCTACCTTGTGCAGATGGATATCTATTGTACACACTCACATTTTATAAAATTCTCAGTGAAAAGAAATATAATGGTGTCTCTCACTCATGACTCATTGAAACAGGAAGTGTTAACATCAATACCATTCTAAGGGGAAGTAAAATAGTAGCATGTGAAAAAAACACCAACCCCATTAAAACTTAGCAACTCCAAAGTCACAAGAGCTTTAATAAATGCTAGATAAACTGTATGATCTGTAAGTAAAACCTACTGCTGCTGATTCAACTGCAAGTGATTTGGCTTTCTTAGCTGCTTCTAACTTTGTGTATATACTGCTGTTTAATATTGGTCAGCTCCCTGTTAAGTGGCATGTAACATCTGACTCCCTGCCTAGTTAGCGCATGCTAACAGCTTTTGTTCAGGCTGATTGGCTGTTATTGTTCTACTGTGGATTTCTGGAACTGTGTGGTTTATGTCTGTGGCTATAGTTAAAGAATGGAAAAGAGAATTAATTTATCAGATTCCTGTTTTGCTCTATATTGCAAAGCTTCTGTCTTTAGTGGTGCATTTTGGTATAGCAAAGACTCAAATCCCTACTTTCTCGCCCCCTTCTTTCCCTCCTCTCCCCAATGTGCATCAAGTGCACAAATTGCCTTCTAATATTCCCTGCCTGAAGCAGTCAGATCTGCTAATGTCCCAGGGATGTCCAGAGGTATAGACTCACTGAATCTTTAGATTAATACTCAGGTGTCTCTGAAAGAGAGAAATGCTCTGTAAGATACGTAGAAGCACAAGAAGCATTGGCTACACAGTTCTGGTTTCTGGAATCTGACAGCAAATTTGTCAACTTCATCCACAAGATGTTAAACCGCTGCTCAAGGTGAATATACTCATCAGTAGGATATAGGTCCATGTTCTCTATTACCTGCATGTTTTCCCTGGGAGGTCTGTTCCAACAATGGCTTAAAATAGCATTTTATGAGACTCTGAGAAGAACCCATACATGGTGGCTGATCTTCAGAGTGGGGCTTCCCCAAAATATCCCGTGTGCAACTAGACTGGCTTCCCACAGTGCACAAAAAAAGCCAGATAAAGATTCAAAAGTTTGGGCAAAGATCTGCTCCTTTTCCTCATCTCAAACTCTCCACTAATTCAAATTTGCTTCAATATACTTATTGTCTAGAGTTCTAGAGTCCTTTCACCTGATATGGAAGTCAAGACCAGCCTGATGCTAATAGAGAATATCTTAAAAAAGAGACAAAGGTTGTCTTTAGATCTGAATACAGCCTGGGTTTGCTACCAGTTAATTCTCCCCCACAAGGAGTGCAAAGGGCCTAGTGTCATCTCAACAACTGTGACACTTCATTACACCAAAGCTGCCTACAGTGTGGGACGTGATAATTCTGCTGGGGTACTACAGAATGAAAGCCACATCCGCTAATTATATTCCTAAACAGAATGCAGATTATATAGACTTTATACAACCTATAGGGCTGTATGAAGCTAAAACTTATAGTTGTAATTTAAATCAGGAATCAGTTTTAGGATGAAGATTGAGATGACAGGGATCTCAGCTTGTCTCGCTAAACTGTATTACATCTTTCTTTGGGTTTTTCTTCTGTGCGGGGCCGGGGTAGACGGCGTGCCATGGGACTACGTAAAACCGCAAACGGTTGTTGCTCACAACTCCCGCGTGTAAACACTGACAGAGCTCCAGCGGAAAGGCAGCCGCCAGGTTGTCATCCCCTCAGTGTAGCTTTCCCGCGGCTCACCTGCCTCATCCTTCACGGCACCTTCCCGCGGCGGCAGGCGGCAGCCACTCTTCCCGCCGGCGGGCGGCGCTGGCTCTCCAGCACAGCCTCTCAGCCCCTCAGCCTCCACCCTCCGCCTGTTTGACCCCACCGCCCGCGGAGGGAATCGCGATGTCCCCCGCCGCCCGGCACGACAGCGGCTTTCCGGCAGCCCCGGCGGGGCCCCGCTCGCCACCCTCCGGCCCCGCCATAGCGACGGCCGCCTCACGGCGCCGGCCCGCCCCTAGCAACGGCGTCGCCTGGCGCCGCGCCGCGCCCCTCCTCCTGCGCCGCAAGTCTCGTGATATCTCGGCGCGGCTGCCTCCTCCTCTGTTGGGCTCCGGGCTGCTCTCGCGGGAGCTGGAGGCGGCGGGGGTTGCCGGTCCCGGGCGCAGCGGCTGGTGGCGGCGGCGGCGGCGGCGGCAGGCGGGAGGCGGTGGCTGGGCAGCGGAGCCGGGCGGGTGAGTGAGTGGCGGGCGGTGGACTGCGCGACTGAGAGCTCGACCTGGTGGGGCTGTGCGGGGGATGTGTGCCGGGGCTGCCGGGCTGGCAGCGGGCCCACGCGGCCGGGCTCTCAGCCGCGGCTCCTGGGCTGTGTCTCCATCCCGGGGGGAAGCTCCTCCGTGTATCTGCCGGCCGCTCGCCCTGTGAAGGACCGGAGCGGGGTTGGGTCGCCCACCGGCGCCTCGGACCACCTCAGCCGGCCTCTTGAGGTAGAGCACCGGCCCGCGGGCCTGACGGCGGATTTCCCCGTCGCCTCAGACGGGTAGCTTGCTGAAGCTTTTGCGCTGTAAAAGCATCGTAGAGAGATTACCCGCTCCCGGCCGCTGTGCCTTGATGTTTCTGTTACGTGTGGTGTCACGAGTAGGCCGAACACTGCTTAAATTACTAGTTTTAATCATATACTGTGTATCGGTAAAACCTGCGGTTGCTATGAAGGCTGTACAGAAGCAGCATTATTGCTTAGGACTGGCTGACAGCGATCATGTAGTTCCTGAGCACTGATTTACCTCCTCATATGGTTTCATAATGTGTTCAATATCTTTGATACTTTTCGTTGTAACCGTATTTTATTTGCAGAAAATAATAATTGCTTTTATGATAAACCAGTCATAGTACAATTATGTGTCACAGTTGCCTATCATTATCTTTTTTCCTTTAAATTTGCTTCTGTTTCTAGCTTCTATGTCCTTTTTTTATCTCTGATCCCATGAAATGTATCATTTTAGAACTCTCTTCTTTCAGAATTTGGATTCAGCTCCATCACAGGCCTTTTTCCAGGTGTGTTTCTCTCTCTCATCTGGCTTCTTTATACAAAGGAGTCATTGTATTGTATCTTTTTGTTCTGTTATGGATTTGTTTTTTTCTAAATGTTGGCTGCCTCTCACAGATTTGAGTCCACGCTTAAAACCTGGCTTCATGGTAGCCTTTTGGCTGTCATCTCTGGTCTTATTTTTGTGCTTTTTTTTCTTCATGAATCATCTTCAGTGATTCATTTAAAGAGCCCTTATCTCTGTTGTTGCTTCAGCTTTGGTGATCCTTTCCCTGGAAGACCCTCTCTTACCCTCTTCAATTTGCTCTTGAGTTAGATGATCTATAAATGCAATTCAAATTATCGTCTTCACACTGCTCGCAGTTCATAATCATATAATTCACACTTGTTATTTTTTCATCTCAGGTAAAAATAAGTCTGTCTTTGCATCATTTTCTGTAGGTTACCTTAGTTTTCTTGTAACTTGAACACAAGTACAGTCAAAAGAACCTGGCTGGGGTTGTTTTTCTTTAACCGTTTCTCTGTAGTTAATGAGAACTGTTTCACTGTGTTTGTTCTGCAGGTCTGTCAGTGTGGATTTGTCTTTGGTTTTGTTTTTCTAATTTCAGGAATCTGCCAAATGTCTTTGCATATCACCTTTCTATTTGTACCATTTCTGTCTCAAAAACTTGTTGCCATCTACTGATGATGCTCTTGGTGGCTGTTCTTTGGAGTGTTTTTCAACACGTGTTCTTATTTGTGCTTTTGTCCACACTTAGGCTTAACTGGGGTTAAGAAAAACAGCAAGTTAAAGCAGCTTTAGTATCATGCACTAAATTCTTTCTCAAAGCCCAAGTTTCCTTTTAGGTGCCATTGCATTTTAAAATGGTAAACAGCTGATGTGTGGGTGATAACTGCTTATTAAGTTAGTCACAAATGTCATCAATGCTGTGGGGTTTTTTTTTGTCACTTTGTTATAAACTGTATGCTTTCCTAGATTGCATGCTTGAGGCTGGGGCTGTTTTGTCTTGTATGCATTCACAAAAATCAAAATCTTGTTGTATGCCAATTTCTTTCAGCGCAGCTTGTTTCAACAGTGTTGCTTAAATCTTGGCCCAGTGCTGTTGCTAATTAATAAAACTATGTATCTCTTTAAAATATGTATAAAATAAAAGGCTATGTTAGAATTAATTTGAAATTGGAAAAACTATGTGGTATTTTCTTGCTCACTTGTTTCTGATGGGTAACAGCTGTGAGACCTTGCTTGTTTCTTCATGAAATCTACCCAATACTCTGTTTGTTTCACACTATTCATTTTGTCACTGATGCTGAGTGTTACCAAGGCCTGTGTCTCTCCACTTTCTGTTTTATATTGGCGGGCATCAGAGATGAGGCTAGGAGTGGCAAGAAGGTATGTTCTGCTGCTTTTTCCTGCAGTGATAACCATGATTCTGGTTTTGTGTGGGAGAAGTTGCTCAATCAGCTGAGCTTTTTACAGGTAGACCTAGGCTGATTTTGCACAATGAATCCTAATACAGAGGTGGAGTTGGGAATCATCTGCCTCTTGCTTTTTTTAGGATTCTGATAACCAGATAAGGAGTGTTATTGTCATGTTCCTTTTAAGAATAAAGTTAAAGCTTGCAAAATATATTGCTGGATTTCTGTTGTTTACAGTTATAGGAATGTCATCAGCTTCCCTTGACTGCTTGATTTTCTTATCCCCCCATGCCTATTAAGAGAAGCTTCAATCCTGACCTATGTTAATGTTGAGTCTGTAACACAAGGGATGGTTCTCAGCTGTGCTTTAATCAACATCAGTTTGATAACATTTTGGTGATGGTAATTTCTAAAGCTACTTTATGTGGCTGGATTGTGACTGATGCCTTTGCTAGTTTGCAGGAAACTCACTTGGTAGGTGTGTATTTCCATGAGATGCAGTGTTTGCATTATGAGCATGTGTCCTTTGAACTGTATTCCTTAATGAGGATGTAATGTTACTGTGCATGCATTCCCAGTAAATCTTACTTGCAAGTTAGTTTTTGTTGTTGCTTTTGAGCTTTGACTAGAGGCAGCAAACAGCAGACTGTCACAGAAAGTTTAAATAATCTGAATCCTGGAGTTTCTGTCACCAGTAATGCCAGGTTTTATCCTAACTGGTTGCTTGTCTATTGAATCTTTCAGGTTATCCTGGTTCACCTTTGCAGTGTATCTCACCCATAGAGCAGGTTAGAGCAGATGAGCTTCTGAAACCTGTCCTACTTTAGGAAATGCATCTGACCAAGGCTTAAAGCTGAAGTAGCTGCCTGAAGTATTACATGTTAGTTCTATGTTGTCTTCTGTACAGACAGCTGAAGCAATCAGTTCTTTGTTCCACCTAATGAGTTGATGTCTGGAAGGTGATATCTTAGGCCTCTACCTCTAAATTTCATATTACTTTAGTCATCTTCCTTAGTCAGACTCCAGAGCTTTTCATCCTGACAAGTATTCTCAATAAATATAATGTGTCTGGCTTGAAAAGTACTGACTTTGGTTGAGATTAGCTTTACTTCTTTCCTGACAAATTTCCAAAGATCTTTTTTTTATCCCTCACCTGCATACCTTGAGTGCAAGTCTTGCATCTCACAAAAATATATGTCCATTTCTGTCCCATATCTGGTGGTGTCTAAGCATTGCTTAATCTGCTGTGCATCTTTTGTGCGTTATATTTTGTCATGACACAGAACTGAATATGCTTTGTTATTTAACATAATCTGTTCTACGGCTATCACAAGTCAGTGTCTGATGCATACTTTCATGTGCTCTTCAAGTACTGGTTTAAACACATTAATGGCTGTATTTTGCAATGCCTGGAGTGGCTCTACCATGTCAGGTGTTAGCTTCCCAAACCCACTGAGTGTCTGTTTTTACAGTTTCCTTGTATTTGAGTGGTCTGCAACTTTGATAAATTAGTGATGATTCCAGCTTCAAGTTGTTACTAGCAAATCTGAAGTGTCCTAGCTGTGTCAGTCTTAAAAGCTTTGAAAATTGAAGTCTGCTTCCTGGTTTCCTATTTTACCCAATTATTCCATGTGATATCTCTTTGGAGTATTAACTTTCTGCAGAGGAGTGAGAAATTATTCTTTACACCTGGAGAATTGCTTAGTAGCTAATTGAATCAGAATGGCAATTAATTTGGCCAGTATGACGGTGGTTTGTGATCTACAAAGGCTGTTTGGATTTGATTCTTTATTTCATGTGCTCCCGTTGCCTTTTTGCCCTTAGTAGTGTTTCAGATGCAGTTCCTTGATTTCATGCGGCTTTTTTTTTTTATTGCCCACAGTGTGAATTGATGTGAAGATAGGCTGAAAAAGTTTGGGCTCTTCACACTGGAGAAGAGAAGGCTGCGTGGAGACCTCATGTGGAGGCCTTCCAGTATCGGAAGGGGGCCTATAAGGATGCTGGGGAGGGACTCTTCATTAGGGTCTGTAGTGATAGGACAAGGGGTAATGGGTTAAAACTTACACAGAGGAAATTTAGACTGGATATAAGGAAGAAGTCCTTCACTGTGAGGGTGGTGAGTCACTAGAATGGGTTGCCCAGCAGAGTTGTGAATGCTCCATCACTGAGGGTGTTCAAGGCCAGGTTGGATAGAGCCTTGGGTGGCATGGTTTAGTGTGAGGTGTCCCTGCCCGTGGCAGGGTGGTTGGAACTTGATGATCTTCAGGTCCTTTCCAGCCCTAACTATTCTATGATTCTGTGATCTGCGTGGGGGAGAAAGAAATGATTTGAACCACAGTTGAAACAAGTTCTTTTCTATTGCAGAAGAAGATGGTTTTGCAGGAGTGTTTAAAAAATAATTAGGACTACTTACTTTGCGGAATTTATATGGCATTTACTAACTGAAAATTTTCCTTTTTCAAGAGAGAAAAATCATCAGAAAATATTCTTTATTTATAATATATAGGTTTGTCGAAACGTAAGGAGAAAGATCATCTGAATTATAGCAAATTATTTCTTAGTGTTGTTTCTTAAGATCCTGCTGAGTGAAGGATGGAGGAAAGGCTGTTTCTTGTTTACCAGTGTGCCACTGGTACTTCATCAGTGACAGTGCTGAGGTTCCTTGTGTGCTTCCAGCTGGGAAAAGGGAATGCTACTGTTCATGACTAGCAGTTCCATTTGTTTGTTTCTGGCCTTCTGTGTCATCCATTGTTTGTAATGGCTTAAGCATGTAGCTGCATAGCAAAGCAGATTGAGGAACTGATCCAAACAGATTGTTTTAAGTAGATCAGTTCCTCAATCTTTTCATTTGAAGTGTATGTGAACCTGTACCCTCCTGTTGAATCTGTCATTTTAGTTAAATGAAAGGTGGGGAGGAGGCAGAAAGTGTGAGACACTTTAAGAAAGTGGCTTTAAATTGTCCTTTCAGCTGCAGTTCTTGCAAAAAAACCTTTTGCATGTCTTTCCAGTGTGAAAACTAAATTCAAATATTGATGTCTAATAGTAACTCAATGAAATGAGTAAGAACTAGGTGCTGGCTGACAACTGATGAGACATCTGTTTTGGTGCATACCTGAGAGGTGAGGTTCATAAATGTTAACAGGTGGTTTTAAAAGAGAGCGAATTTGTGGAAACAAAGAAGACCTTAAAAAGGAATATGTGGTGCTAAATGAGCCCATATCTGTGGCGTGCTTCAACTGGAGTTTAAGCAGGACCTGCAGTGGTCAGTAGCTGGAAGTGATTGCAGAATGAATGGGAGCTGTGGTGATCTGCTGAGGTACTGCTGGTCTTTGCTTTTTGTTCTAAACTGTGCTGTTGCCACAAGTAGTAAAACTTTTATTTAGTATATTTTTTATTTATTTAGTATATTTAGTATATTTTTATTTATTTAGTATAACTTCTGATGTTTGAGTAGTATTGTCACCCATTGACTGTGCTTTGATAACCTGAATTTCCAGGTAATACACAATGAAACCCTTATGGAGACTTTTTTTTTTATTATTTTTTATTCTCCTCCATGAGAAGTTGGATATTTCCTGTAGTTTTGCATAAAATGTTTTTTCCTTTCCTGACTCTGTATGGTCCGATGTCCATATAAAATCTTCCAATCAAAGTATGCTTAATTATAGAAATCATAACAGGAAAAAACCCAACCCTGTGGAGATTGTATACTTGGTGTAAAATCAGTTCTCTTTGTTAGAACTGAACATGAAGGAGAAACTCACATGCAACTAACGTTTTTAAGAAACTTGTTCTCTACCAAGCCCTGTAATAAAAATGTTGGGGTCTAAATTTAGCTAACAGAATCTAAATTCGTCAGAAGAGCTTTTCTATTTTCCATGACTAGAAGGACATTTTATTTGAGAAACTACCTGTTTTAGAGAAGTCTAAATTCCTTTGGGACTCACTTCCAAAAAGGACAAATTTTATTGAATGTAACAAAAGTATAATGAAGCTGGAGTGGTGATACAATGTTTCTAAATTATTTAGCTTAAAATTATAGAGAAACATAGCAGGCTTACCTGTAATTTGGTTTTTTTTTTCCAGATGCCATGCAATCATCAATTGTTCACTTGCAGCTACTTGTTCGTTTTTGTTACCAGGTCATTTGTTTTTGTAACAAGGTCATTCTGAACTATACAACTCTCTTGACACAAGTGTCACTTATTCCTATGACTTGAACACCAGTTATTTAAAATGTAGCTTTTTTTATTGACAGTCAGGAGTGAATTTTAGTTGGAGTTGAATCTAATAATGGATCCCAGTCAAGGAAGGGCGTTTTTCTGTATGATATTTTAATATATTTTTCTGTTACTTTTGTGTCTTTTCTGCTAAAGTCAGTAAAACTGGACTACACTGGGTGTGTCTAAGGATTGCTGTTGGTTCCATTTTGAAGTAAGGACTTGGATATCTTAACTGTTATATTGATTCCATTTTCCTCTTGGTCAGCCATTCAAAGTGTAAAACTGTTGGTGTTTCTTTTACAGCTGGGATCTTTCTTTAACTTTATACATATGGAAGAAAATTATATGTTCGTCTTGTGTTTCATAACCAGTGTCTCTTCTGTTTGGACACAGTGAAATTAATTGTGGCAAAAATGAGTTTGTCTGCCATCATTTATAGAACTGTATTTCTTAAAGAATAATCTTTTAGTGCAGTTAGCGACAAAATGTATATATTATTGTCATGCTATTTAGAAGTTGTGCTTCAGTGTAACCTGTTTTCTATAAGCTTTATTAAAAAAACCCAAAACCTAACAGCACTAAATTCTGCATGTCTAATTCTTTTCTTTTTCTGTGTGGCATTATTTAAAGGTAAACACTACTCTCTTAATGTAGGTTGTGAGTGCTGCATGTGTGCTTTTCAGAGCAGTAGTGTGAGGAAGCTGGCAGTGGAATGGCAGGACGGCCTCATCCTTATGACAGTAACTCCAGTGATCCAGAGAATTGGGATCGGAAATTGCATAATAGACCTCGTAAACTTTGTAAACATTCAAGGTAGGTGCTATGTACAATCTATTGCATCTCAAAAACTACAGTAAAAGTCCATTCAAAAGGCTACTGTATCTGGTTGTGGCAAGTCCTGTCATAAATTTTGCAGTTCTTCTTAAAAGGAATGCTTCTTAATTCCTTTAAGAGATGCTTTCTAACCTAAATGATGTGTCAGCTTCCATAATCTGTGCTTAGGTTTGTTTTGCTTTGCTGTGGATGGGATTTTGGTCTTTAAGAAAGCCCAACAAACCAAAACCAAAACAAAACTTTGTGTGCATATCAAGTCACCAGTTAAGTGACTACATGTGTGATTTTTATTTACTTTTTTGCGGGGTGCTTACTAGGAGTTACTTTGTTCATTGCTTAGTTGTTGGTGCTCTCTGTTAAGTAGCATATTTAAAGTATGTGCAACTTGTTCATGATGATAACCAGTAGCTGCTTGCATGTAAGTGTCACGCCCTGTAGCACTCTCTTTGTAAAGCTGTGTGTCAGATCTTGCTTTTGCCTGCATCCCTCACTGTAAGAATCTTTTTAAATGCTTCTTGATTTGAATACATTATGAAGCTAATCAGTGTTTTTCCAGCACATAGTGTTCTAAAATGAATTAAGCACAGCACTGAATCACCTAGCAAATGTATGTGAAGAAGCATGGTGCTGGAAATATATACATATATATGCATCGAAATGAGTGTGTATCTTCCAAGAACTTTGCCCTTTTAGAAGTGCTAGATATAACTAAACCATCTCTGTTAGTAAGCTAAAATTATTAGTGATTTAAGATTTCCTACTCATAAGATGATAGGAAAAGAGCTAAGGAGCACATTCAGTAACAGCAACTTAATTTGCTTTTTTATTGCATTGATTGAGATAACTGGACCCAAGTGTTGCTCAAAGTAGTCTACTGACGATTAATATTGTGGGTTATTTTCCTGTCATTAAATATTGGATAACCGTGAGGCATCCAAGAGGGCAGGAAAAAAGAATGCACCAGTAATTAAAAGGCTTACAGGGAAGCCCACTTAATTATAGGCCTGTCTGTGATATGAATAATGGAGCGGTCAACACAGAACTGAAGAGGATGGCTGATGCTACTGGTCAGTATAGGCTTACAGAGTATAGTTTTGTACAGTTGATGTTTTCATTAAGGTGGTGGTGTCCGGTAAGTGGTTGATGTGTTCTTCTTACTTATGATCCAAATCTGGCACAGTATCGGTAAATGAACAATATAGATAAAATAGGGCACTGCATGTGAGTTGAGGACTGTTCACTCTCAGGTCTCTGTGATTGTAAATGGGTGATTCATTGCTGAGTCCAGTTCGTGTAGTTCCTCTCTGATGCCATGTTACTTCCCATGACTGGTGATCTGGAATAAAACCTAAAACTGGTATTGATAACTTATGGTGGGGAGTGTTAAATAATTAAAAAGAACTTGTTAGAAGCATGTGATCTTAGTAAACTGCAAGCAAATAACCATGCAGTCTTCATATGACTAAGTACAATGTTAAATATTTAGGAGCAAAGAATGTAGACTTTTTTTTTTCTTTATTTTTTTGGGGGTGGGGGGTTTTGTGGGGTTTTCTTTGTTTTTTTTTTTTTTTGTTTTGTTCTTTTGTTTTTTTTGGTTTTTGGTTTTTGTTTTTTGTTTGGAGACTACTACAACTCTCAATCATTGGTAGTGTTGGCGCTATAGAGGACACTGTCTCAATGGGTAGTCGGTTGAACTTAAGTCGCCAGTAACATCATATGGTCAAAAGGGTTAATGCGGCTGTTGGATATTTAGTGGAGTTATTGGAAGTCTGGTATCAGCAGTTGAAGGAAAATCTTGATTAGAGGGGATTCTGAAGGCATAAAATCAGAGAATAAGCTAGGTTGGAAAAAACCTTTAAGACCATCATTACCCCAGGACTACTAATGGCCTCATCTACACATTTTTTGAATGCTTCCAGGGACCTACCAACACTTCCAGGATTCATGGAATCATAGAATAGTTAGGATTGGAAAGGACCTGAAGATCATCTAGTTCCAACGCCCCTGCCATGGGCAGGGACACCTCACACTAAACCACATCACCCAAGGGTCTATCCAACCTGGCCTTGGACACTGCCAGGGATGCATTCACAACTTCGCTGGGCAACCCATTCCAGTGCCTCACTGCTCTTACAGTAAAGAATTTCCTCCTTATAGCCAGTCTAAATTTCCCCTGTTTAAGTTTGAACCTGTTACCCCTTGTCCTCTTGCTACAGTCCCTAATGAAGAGTCCATCCTCGGCATCCTTATAGGCCCCCTTCAGATACTGGAAGTGTGCTCTGAGGTCTCCACACAGCCTTCTCTTCTGCAGGCTGAACAGCCCCAACTTATGGGGAGGTGCTCCAGTCCCCTGATCATCCTCATGGCCCTTCTCTGGACTTGTTCCAACAGTTCCATGTCCTTTTTATGTTGAGGACACCAGAACTG
>JARCZZ010021157.1:0-23374 GCA_030323915.1 Brotogeris chrysoptera | reverse complement strand
ACACCCCCAAGTCCTTCTCCACAGGGCTGCTCTCAATCTCTTCTCTGCCCAACCTGGAGCTGTGCCTGGGATTGCTCTGACTCAGGTTTAGGACCTTGCACTTGGCGTGGTTAAACTTCATTAGGTTGGCATCAGCCCACCTCACAAGCATCTCAAGGTCCCTCTGGATGGCATTCTTTCTCTCCAGTGTATCAACCAAACCACATGGCTTACTGTCATTGGCTTCACAGAGCTATTTTTATTTCTTCAATGTATTAATTCTCCCACCCATTTTCTGAAGCACAGAGCCAGAACTTGACAGCTCACTTACTGTAAAGACATTCAGAAACGTTACATGCATTCACAGGGGCCTAGTTATTTATAAAATAGGCAAAAAAAGAGCCTGGTAACACAAGTTATTCACTGTGGCATTTTTTATAGTCTTACTGAAGCCCACCTGAACCATTAGATGCCTCAGTATCCTTAAAAACCTGTTTTCAATAATTTAGAAAGATAAATAAAGTTTAAAACATCCCATGTCCAATTTTTATAAACATGTTGCTAAGTTTTAGTAACTTGAGACCAAGTTTGATATTTTTACAACAAATTAGTATGTCAACAAATACACTACTGTCAAATTATTTAATTCTATTTTAAAGGTCTTTTTTTTATTTTAAAGGTATTTTAAAGGCATTCAAATCTTCAATTTAGCACCAACCCCAACAGAAGAATAAATTTAGATATGCCTAGCCTTTAAAAATTAAAATTGCTTTTCTAATTTATAGTTTAAATAAGAGGATTATATTCTGCTCTCAAATAGCAGGATTTTTTTTAAAGTTCGCATCATAAGACAGCACTCACCATAAGAACTACAGCTTCACAACACTATTACTGAAGGTACAGGGAAATTCTAATCCCATACAAGGTGGTGGAAATCTTACTGTTGACTTCAGTGGGGTCAGGTTTTCATCCCTGGAGTTGATCAATGACAAACACTACTACTTAAATCTGTGGAGCTACTGAACTTCGCGGCACAATTGGTCTTCTCTTCCCCAGCAGGAAGGTTTCTGAAGTTCATGACAGGTATGCACTAAGACAGCAGTCACTGGAGTGCAGCACATTCCCAGAAATTTTGCTGTCTACATTAGTATCTCACTCAGCATAAAATTAGCTCCACAGAATTGACAGCACAAAGAAACAATACTGTGTGGTTTTAATGGTAAATATTTACTTACTGTCAAGTTGGATTGCAACAGCATTAAGTTGACTGCTGGGTTAAACATAGTTGATTCAGAGTCCTGAAGCCATGAAGTTGGTTTACTTCATGTATAAAAAGGATGTTCATTCTTAAGCCATTAAAAAGACATATCTGTAAGGACATACTTTTTTTTTTTTCTTTTTCCCCCTGCCCAAAAGTCAATATTTAATAGAGATTTCAAAAAATAAACTTGCTTTCATAAGTCATCACAAGGCAATTTTTTCCTTTCATCAGCTTTGTCAGGGCAGGCAGACACGTAGGCACTTTTGAAATCCAAAAAGGCAGCAAGCAATGTTTTTCAAACTGGTCTTTCTGATCTACGGTGGCATTAATAGGAACATTTTGATGCCTACAAATTTACAGCAACACTGTATGAGATTGTGTTTACAGTCCTGCAGAAATACGTAAACATCATTTATATACCTCTTTTTCTGTCAAATACTGTATTTGCAGAATCATTTTAAACTCTTTAATCATTTAATGACCATCTGATGAATAAGCATATCCAGCTGTATGTAAAAAGCAGGAAAGGAAGACATGCAAATCTATATATACACACATGAAGTATACATGCATGAAGTATTGCAAATACTCATCTTGCAAAGTACTTTGCTTTCCCACCACACTTCAATTCATCTATATGTATGTTTGTAGCTTTCCACTACTGACATTCTTCTTCCCAATTTTATCATTTTAAAGCTAGAACTTATGATTTTATTACAATTTTGTCTTTCAATTAGGCTTCTTGGAATCTTGTTTTTTAATGATAGCTTCTATTCTGATGTAAAAAGTTTTCTGGCCTCAAAGCAAAGGAAACCTTTTAACTACGAAATGCATGGCAGAAGAGGACTTGCATAGTAACTTTTAAACCAGTGCTATTAATGACAGATCTGACAAACTTTTAATTGCCCTGCCATATTAATTTTTAGCCACATTAAAAAAAATAATTTATGTTCTACTGCCCCAAATCACAAACTTAAAAAAAAAAAAAAATATTCCTTCCAAATTTCATTTACTGATAGTCAGAAAATGAAACATGCTGCTCATTCTCCTAAAAGCTGCAAGTGATCTAGCAACAATTTTAGCTCTTCCTAATGCAGCCCATGATATCATCAGCCTTCTTGGACACAAAGGTACCGTGTTGACTCACGGGCAAGTTGTCCACCAAATACCCTCAGTTCCCTCTCCACAGAGCTATTTTTAGCAGGTCAGTCCCCAGCATGTGTTGCTGCCTGGGGTTATTCCTCCCCAGATGCAGGACCCTGCACTTGCCTTTGCTGAATTGCAAAAGGTTCCTCTGCCCATCCTTCCAGCCTGTCTCAATCCTTCTGAATGACACCACAGCACTGTGGGGGATCACAGAATAGTTAGGGTTGGAAAGGACCTTAAGATCATCTAGTTCCAACCGCCCTGCAGATATGCCTCCCAGTTTTGTATGATCAGCAAACTTGCTGAGGAGGCAATCTGTCCCTTCATCCAAGTCACTGATGAGCACTGGGCCCAGTACTGACCCCTGGCAGACACCGCTAGTTACAGGTCTCCATCTGTGCCACTGATCACAGCCCTCTGACACCTGCCATTCAGTCAGTTCTCAACCCTGTCTTTGCTTCCTCCCAGCTTCCCCTCCTCTGTGGCAGAACATGAGACTGAGGAAGTCCTTGGTCAGAGTAAACATCACTTAGCAACAACTAAAAACATCAGTGTTACCAGCATTGTTCCCAGGTTGAAAGTCAAAACACAGCACTGCACCAGCTAAAGAAGGAGAAAAACAACTGCTACTACTGAACGCAGGAAACTACCTCATCATCCACTTGCCTAGCCCGTACTTCCTGTGCTTACCTATGAGGACGTCATGTGAGATGGTGTTCAAAGCCTTACTGAAATCCAGGTATACATCAGTTTTCTCTACCACATGGTGGTAAAATACAAGCTACCTTGAAATACAAGGAAGATCCCTGCCCCTCTTAAGTAACACCTTTTCTGTATCTTACCCTTTAAAGTGTAACTTTTAAAAGAAACTATTCATGCCTACTTCTTTTGTAAATCTCCACGGACTCCTTCATTTCCCCATAACAGACTCCTTACAGCTGCTCCCTTCGGTTCCTGTTCAAAACACCACTTTGATTTCTTTTCAGACTCCATGGCACAGACTTCTAAGTTTCTTCTTTAAGCGTACAAGACAGGATTCAAAGAGCAAATCTGATCAGCTTTGCAGTACGGGACAGTGTCAAGTTGATGTGACCCTCGCCCAGACATAGTTTAAAAATCTAGATCTCAAAATTTGACTTCTGATTAATTTCCTTCAGATCTTTTGCCAGTCAATCTCACTGGTAATGCCTGTTTTTAATGAGTGTACAACTAATTGCTAATGTAAGAGACATGAGAGTCCTTTATTAAGGATTTTATTAAACAGGAACAACAACATTTTGTAACTGGGCCCTGTTTAACATCCCACTGCCATGTCAAGAGGCAATGATGACTCAAAGAGTCCTGATGACAACAAGCACCACCCTTCAGAAATAGGTAACATTTGCAACCATGCCCTTAAGAAGTAACTCAGTCCTCGGAACACACTCACACTTTTCACTTCTGGTTTTTCATGGCTGCAGATCTGCACAGTTTCTCTGCTGTCATTTCTCTGCACCCCAACCACCACCTGCCATAAAACATGGCGAAGTTGGTAATAGCCTTCCTTCAGTTCCATCCTTCTGATGTAGCCATAAGAAAGTCCAACTCCCAACAGCCTGTCTCTGGGGAGAGCAAACCATGATGGCTCTCCAAACTTCCTCCCTCCTTTTTCAACAGGGTGAGCAAAAGCTCCCCAGCCACAAGCCCTACAAGGTGACAACAGCCACGGGAGACATGGGCTGAGAGCAGAAAAAAAGTGGTGTGGGGCATGAGTGGGAAGCTTCAGCCTTGCTCTGAAAGTGCAAGAGCTTCACTTAAATGACCTGAACTTTCCTCCATACAAAAGCCAAATGTGAGTTTGTGTTCAGCAGTGTTGGGTATAAATGACACTAGAATACACCCTCCCTCCCCCGCCCAGCTCTGGTCTCTGGGTTGCCATGCTCTGTTAAGGATGTGTGGGTTGGGCATTTGTCCTTAAGCACAGGGGCAGCCACTGAACTGAAATGTTGGTTGTTCTTACCATGTAGCCCTGAGCCCCATTAGTAAGTTTTGAACTGTCTTTACCATGTCAAAAGTTGTTCCCTCACTTCCAGCCCTTGGGAGCTGCCTCCCTAGAGCAGATATAAGTTGCCACAGTTAGACCTGGCACAGCCTGTTACAGCTTCCACATAGGGACTGCCCTAAATCAATCACAAAAAATGTCACCAGCTAGGAGATCAAACCTCCATATTGCTTGCTACCACACACTTGCTTTTATCTCTTAAAAAGAGGACGCTGCCAACTTCCCTTCAGTCTCATCTCCCAGTTCCGCAGGATTTTATAAAACTCTTCTGGTTTTCTTTTGTTGCTGCTGCTGTTGCATTTTCCCCCATCTTCCCCCCACCAAAAACCTCTGGGAAGGCAGCCATCACACTCTTCCAAGATTTGCTTTTTATAACTGCTCTACTTCCTTTCATATTTTGTTCTCTGTGTGCATCTTTGCACGCGCCACCTGTATCTTCATTAATATTTACTGTCTGCTGTGGAGAAAAGCTCTTCTCAATTTACTGGCATATTTAACTCATGTGCTTTGCTGCACACAGAGTCATAAAACACTGCCTTTTTCATTCAAACAAAGTAAACTTCATCTGACACCAAATTTCCCTTTCCACACCCCTACATCTTCCGTTACTCGCTCGGTGCACAAAACAATTTGCAGTCGCACAGATGAATAATGCAATGATCCTTGAGTATATTTCTTGGCTCCCTCAACCACCTCCCTTTTCCCCCCTCCAACAAGTTGCCTGACTACCATGAACTCTGAAGAGCTGGGAAGATCAGTGCCTTGCCCCCTCACTGCAACCAGCCTGGAGAGCTGCAAAGCAGGGCAACCTCCACGCCACCCTTCTCACTGTGGAGAAGCACAGCCCCTTCCCTCGAGAGGCAGCAGCAAAGGGGGATGAGGAGGGAAAAGGCACATTAGTTCCAAGCACATCTCTTCCCCTAACTGCCCAAGGCACTGAAGCTAAACACTTCCACTAAATACAAGCGCAGCCGTGCAGGCACAGTCTTGCTCTGTTTATGTGCTTTATGAAGCTCTTCTTTTCTACTGCAATTTTGGCTTCTTTGATAATTGGTTTTATTTAAACTTATTTCTCCCTCTTACCACATCAATCATATTTGACTCTTTATCTTCTACTGACTCCCCACATAGCAGGAACCAAGCACACATTTGTTTCACCATGCTCTGGTTGCCTGGGGAGAATCCCATGGACAGTGCTCATCATCCTTCTCCACTCCCAATTCATTTGCACACTGCCTCTCTCACTTCTTAGCTATATTCAGCTGGAAAATGCTACTTGCTTATTTAGTCTAAGTACTCATCGAGGAAGCAAAAATAGGGTATCAGTTTAATCTGTAGTTGAGCAACAAGTACAACAGGGGGAAAAATAGTGCAAAGGAGCCAGTTAACAAGGCTAACAGTGCTCACTTTTTATTGTAACACATTGAGTCCAGTAGGTTTTGGGTTTTTTTACCTTGTAAGGAAACATGCAAGATGTGTAAGCAAAGCAAATACCAGGAATAAAAAGGCACTGCTTCGGGAACAGAACAACTAGCTTAAGTCCCCAAAATGTTAGTGGAGTGAAATCCCGATACTTATCCTACATACATCACTGGTTGTAACACCGGGCCACACTTCATGCCGTATATTCTTAAGAAAAAGAAAATAGTATTGTCAGCTCAGCTCTTAAGATATCTGAGTGCATATTGCACCTACCAAGGCCAGCCCAGTTAAAATGTTTTAAACTTATTTAGCTGGAAGTACTGGGCAGAGGAGAGAAACTAAACCCTCTATGAACATACGTAAAAGCAGGAAAACAGCTTTTGCCAGAAAAATATTCAGTCTGTGTCTTCAATGAATTCAATGCATAAGAAATGTCTTCCTGCTTCCTCAGCATTAACTCACATGTTTAAATTAATTTAAAATCACTGGACCAAAGCGAATGCAAAAGAAAGAAAGAGGTGTGTGTGTGGATAGACAGGTGCATCCTTTCATTCCTCCATTTGTGCAGGAATGAATTTAAAGCAAAATTCAAGAAAATTAATCCAAAATCTGGGAAACTCCCAACTCAGCCAGGTGCCCTGTTATGAAAAGACATGTTCAATAGTTTGTGTCCATTTTTCAAGGCATTATCTTGAAGGTTATAATTTCACTCCCAAACCTGCCAGTCCAGCAAAATCCTGGGAGCAGGGGCTGACTGGCCAGGCCACGAAGTGGCAGATGAATCAGGCCCCTATGGCAAGGTGCCACTGGCTGTTCTTGGAGCATGAATGCCAGAAAGCCCCGTCCTGTGGGATCAAGGATCACTGCTTGAGTTCAGATGATCCTCAAGAAAAAGCCTGAAGCTGCTGATTTTAAAAGCATCAGGAAAGAATATTTTAGTATTTATTTAAGCTGTTGCTAAGTGCCATTCTCTCAGGAGTCATTTTCTTCATAACCCGAAACTATGTGCTATAAGAGAAGAGATAACTATTTTTTAATCTTGCTTGGCAATAAGGAGCAACAAACACTACTTGGATCTCACAAGGACAAAATCTTTATAGAAGCAGCTCAGTGATATTTTTATGACATCTAGTCATATAGTTTTGAAAGCTCCCTGAAGCTGAAAAACACACATTATTTACGTTTAGCAAGAAGGGCTGGCACAGGCCCTGGTGATAGAAGATTGGCACTGCAGTGACCTCCCTTCATGGTGATCACACACCCATGCCTCTGGCAAGTCATAAGCGATGTGGGGAATACAACAGGCGATGTGGTATGGCTTGGGCATTTTCTCTGTATGGGCAAAAAGTCAGTAACTATGTGCAAAGGTTTAAATTCTTCATTAACACACACACACACACACACACACACACACACAAATACAACAAAACCACCCCAAACACATCCCATGGAGCACAGGCCTATTCTTCCCTGACTGCCCATGGAGATGTTTTCCCAAATACAAGGGTACTGAAGTACAGTGTTGCATTTGTTATTTTCTCTCCAAGAGTCTGTCTTAAGATAAGGATAATTAATCTCATACTGGATGAAACATTTGTATTTCCAGATAGGTATTTTATCCCTCAATTTTATGGCTAGAAGATTAGAAATCCAGTTGTAATGGTACCAAGCTATATCAAATACAGCGACATCACTTGAATTACTTTCCAAAATGGTACATGCTTGAAGCCCTTGAATCAATTCTCTATTGATTACTTACAAAAGATGGCTGCTTTATTATAAAAGCACTGTGCAGTCTTCATTTTTCTTTAAATAGGTATATACTTTCTTAATTGACGTTTTTAAGCCTCCTCTTCCAAACCTGATCTTTCATCTGAAAATGATACTGCAAATGATATCTAAAATGCATAAAACTCCACCCCCCTGCCAGCCTGTAGTCCCATATTTAGCTGCTGTCTCGAGTTGCATGAAGTCATGCAGAGATGCTGCACAGAAAAGCAGCAGTGCAAATGTGAAATACCATCAGCCAAATTTTTATTTCTAACTTAAGGGAAATGGTTGAATGATGCACCAGAAAAGATAATAATCTTGGGCATTCTGTAATCTTCCTTCTCCTTGGAGAAGTAGTAAAGCAAGGAGACATTTTTCCTTGGAAAGGAATGACAAGCTGAAATATTCCTTCAGGCACCACATTCCTCATTTCTCTTTTTATCAGACAGCAGTATTTATTTGGTTTAGCTAGGACTAAAACTGTTATAGTGTCATCAATGACAGAAAAGAGAGGTACACAGTGGAAGAGAGATTGCAGAACCCTTCTGCATAATAAAATAACTTGACTTATAATGCACCCCTGACACCTGACATAGGGTGTTTAGGATGGCAGGTGCCATGACCTTCAGCAGATAGATGCACCTCAGAGAAAATAAATAAATGATAACGAAATAATCACTTAAAAGTACTGCAGAAGATCTAAGGCACCTACCAGATATCTTCCTATGTTTAAAATGAAAGCCAAAGAAGATTTAAGCACTGATAAAGCAGTAGCAGACACCACAGTTTTCCCCTCCCAGCTTCTTTTTTTAATTCAAAGTGTAAATGCATTCCTGAAGAAACTTTTGATGGCAGATACCTACTCAGAAAACAGCCTGAGAGTCAGTGGCTGGAAATTATAGCTAAATGAATTAAAATGAAAAATGCATTCCCTATTTTTACCATTATAAACCACGTAATTAGTCAAAGGAACCAGTTCAAGACATAAAAACCAAACCTAGAGGTTATTAAAAAGACATAAGTAAAACAGAAAATACAGGTCAATAAAGAAATTGGTGAGAACAAATTTTTTGAACTGCACAAGAAGTCAAATCAAAAGAGCAAACTGATTCACAAACTTAATCAGGTGATCCATGATGGCTTAAACAAAACGAAGATAAGATCATTTAAGACATTCTTAAGGTAGATATCATGGTTTAAGCCCAGCCTGTCACCCAGAAACCACTCAGCTGTTCACTTACTCCCCTCCCCTTCCTCCCCCCGCTCCAGGAGGGATGGGGAGGAGAATCAAAAGATGTAACTCCCACAGGTTGAGATAAGAGCAGTCCAGTAACTAAAGTATAACACAAACCACTACTGCTACCACCAATAATAATAATGATAAGGGAAATAACAAAGGAAGAGAATACAACCACTCACCACCCGCCGACCAATATCCAGCCCAACCCCAGCAGTGATCTCACCCTCCCAGGTAACTGCCCCCAGTTTATATAGTGGGCATGATGTGCTGTGTTATAGAATACCTCTTTGGTCAGTTTGTGTCAGGTGTCCTGTCTCTGCTTCCTCCCGGCTTCTCCTCCTCCCTAGCAGAGCATGAGACTCAGAAAGTCCTTGGTCAGAGTAAACACTACTGAGCAGCAACTAAAAACATCGGTGTTATCAGCACTATTCCCAAGCCGAAAGTCAAAAACAGAGTGCTGCACCAGCTACTAAGGAGAAAAATGACTGCTACTGCTGAAACCAGGACAGTAGGTCAGCATGAGTCTGTGGGAAACATGTCAGCCTATGCTTCAGATCTAAACTGAGTTAAAATTTAACAACTGTATATCTGAAAAATTGTACAGCTCCCAGAATTAGTAGGTGACTCCAAGGGAAGCATGGAGAAAAACAGCGAGGAGAAGGAAGAAAGGTTGTTTCTCAACTAGAATGTGGACTAGGCAAAAAGGAATAAAGCGGAGAAATGGAAGAAAAATTCAAGTTACCCTAAGCCGCTGAAAAGAAACAGGCTTGACTAGTCTTTGTTAAACAAACACTTCTAGAAGGAAGTCACAGAGAGAATATGATGGTGGATGGCTTTCCTATCTCAAAAATATTTATCATAAATCCTGATAAGCAACACTACAAACATTTCAGTTCAGATTCCTCTTCCTTCCAGGCACAGAGCCGTAGAATGGCTGCACAGATAAACACCCTACTCAAAGTCTGTATATTTTTCTCTCCATACAATCTCTGACCTGATTTCAGAGGCTGCAGTGAAGAATCCCAATATTGCTTGTCCTCACAATTGCTTAAGCTTATCCAAGGTTACCAATAGCCTGCTCTGTTCAAAGGACAGAATAGCCCTTGCCAATGCCCTTCTGAGGCCACCTGAAAATAATCATTCAGACATTAGCATCAGACTTTTGTCAAACACTTCAGACCTGCCATGCAAACCCACACATTTCCAAATGACTTTCTGCCTGGGAATCAGACAAGTCCATCAGATTAAACTCTATCAGTTGGAAGCTGAGTTATTTTGAATTTCATTACATAGCATAACTGAGCCCCTAATACAAATACAATAACATTACAGAGAAATGCATATGAGCTTATGAATTTGCTGTCATTTCTTCTAAGCTCATCTTATATTCTAAGCATAACAGTATTTTCAAAAAAGATGGTATTGACAGCACTAGTACATCCACATAACAAGTATAAGTTTACTTATTTTGCAGAAACAGTATTTGTCAACTCATTGGAAAGCTTTCATAATGTTCCTGCATTAGCTATCCCTTAATGCTGTAAAATTACTGTTAAAATTCATATGATAATGTAACAGACCTTATGGTTTAGTCTGCACTTATTCTTTTTTTTTTTTTTCACTATATTTGAATGGATCAATATAATGTTGCATGAAAATAAACCAAGTATTGTGTTGAGACAGTGCAGCATCCTTTAGCTGAATGTCAAGCATTTTTAGATTTCTTCTTTTATCAAAAATATTCTTTATTCTGACATGCCCTAGTTACCTCTTTTACTCAAATGTACCATTATTGCATTTTTGTCATATTGAAGCTGCTCAAAAAAAAAACCAAACAAAAAGTAAAAAAAAATTCCAAGCAAAATACTGTCATTTCATACTAAATATTTTCAATAAAATATTATGAATATGGAATACAAAGCCCAAACAAAAGAGCAGTCTCATGCCTAGAGACTGTCTATCGTACGCTGCTACTGCTACAAGGAGCCCGAGCCAAGGCAGACCAAGAGGAGCTGAGGCTGATGGAGAGCTACAACTTCCACTATGGTCAAGTGAATGAACCTTCCTGCTGGCTGTGAGCATAGAAGACAAATCCATTTTGCTTCCTTTCCATCTGAGACCACAACAACAACAACAACAAAAAACACCCCATCAAACATTCAGGCACCTGTCATTTCAGAGTTTGAAAGCTGGCATATTAATACTGAATGAAATACAGGTACTTATAGCTAGACATTAATCCACAGCATATCCGGCAACTATAGCGATGCAGAATACGTTGTTCATTATCCAGCTCAAAGCAGGAAGAGATTTGAGATTAGGTATGCAGTGCACAATACACAACTTCGGCTGTTACCCCAACTGGAAGACTAAATTGTTACACATTAGATTTTGTGGGGAAAAAAAAAAAAAAGAAAAGAAAAGAAGAAATATAATACTTTCTTGGCTACCATCCACCATCTTACAAAAACTGCATTAAAACTGATTTCTTATGAATGCTTATTTACAATATTATACCACCTCAACTCTCCTTTATCTATGGGCAAAAGTATTGAGAAAATGGTATTGCAGTGGGACAAGGGAAAAATATCTGCCTGAAACAACCTCACCTATACAGAGCAAATTTGTATGTCTCTTCAAACATGGCATGATGCATTCATAATCCAAGCTTACTATTGCAAATTAATAAACTTCTCCATGACATATGCATTACCATTTTCATGATAAACCACAACCGACATGCTATAAACTGTTTAGTAAGGACTTTTCATGGCAAGACTACTTCAAGAAGTTCAAGGCTTTCAAGTACTTAAAATTCAAAGAATATGAATGAGAATATTTTTCCCTGGGAGCCCTTCACTCCATGTGCTTGTTGGATGCTACTGGCTCGTGTCAACAGGATCAAATTTATTTTGACAGTTTACTTTTTTTTTGCCTGGTTCTAATACCAGTGCTAGCAAAGCCAACAACTTCCTAATTTCTAGAGCTATGAGACTTACATTAATGTATGTCTTAGATGATCTCCAGGTGCATCACCACTGAGTAATGTAATTATACCAAATTAATGCAGTATGTCATTATACAGTCTCTTTCCTTATTAGCGAAATGCTATATAAAACCATCTAGTAATACACAGAAACCTCAACTTCCTTTTTGCTTGAAATGCAGAACCTGAAATACATTGGCAATATTATGTGCGAGAGCAAATAAAGGAAAAAAATATAAATCATAACTCTGGGCTAAAAGATATAGCTTAAAAAAAAACGAAACAAAACAAAAAACAAACAAAATCACAGTAATCTTTAAAATTGTATGATGAGAAAGCAACAGTCTCCACTGTTTAATACAATTATATAGATAATTCAGCTCCTATTAAACTACCATAATGATTTTCTTTTTTCATTTCTTCTTGGTTTTTTTTCTAGTTAAAGAGCAAAAAGCCTCAGAAATTTCTGCAGCACAGATTTGCACATTCTTCTGTTAATATGACAGTTTTGGATATAAATTCCTCATATTAACACTGGTTATTGTATTATGAAGGTATTTTATAAAACTGAAAAACGCTATTCTTTTTGCTTTTGATGAAATGTAATCTACAGGGATCTATTTTTTTCTTTTTTAATCTTAGTTGAGGCCTGTATAAGAAATAATAGATTGGCTGTTCATTTATTATATTTTTCTAAATTGCAGCAATAATGTTTTTTAATGCACAGAAGTTTTTTTTTTTTGGAATATGTTACATTTACAATACAACAGTCAGCATGCAGGTACATATTCGTAATATTAATTTGGTGTCATCTCTTACATGTGTTTTAAGTATCCAAAAGAACTAGACTTAGGACAGTCATCTCATGAGATTTCCTCTACTCTCAATGGACAGAGACTGAAGTTTTTTCCAGCAGAAAGACAGCAGAGGAAGGTGGAATATGCTATTTTCAAGAGGAGCTACCACCTTCTCTCCACTTATTATAGAAGGACTCTACGAACATGAGAAATCAAGGGTTAAAATTCATCATGGGAATATGGCCCTCTGTTTTGTTTCTAATTAGCAACTCTAGAGCTCTGTAGTTCAAATATGAAAGTTAATGCTACCTTATACCAGAGCAGACAGGAATCAAACCCAGTGCTAAGTGAGATTCTTCAAAGACAAAGTGCTCTTAAACCTTCTTGCTTGGAGAACAGAATAAAGCAAAGTGTGCTCATACAGAGATGCTCATTAGAGAGATGAACTGAGGCTGCTCAGCACTGTTTCTTGCAGTCTGAAATCAAGAACAGGAGATCACGCAGGTCTCATCTAAAAATATATTTAGTTTTGACTGAATACAAGAATGTAGGAGGGAAGAATGCATCAACATCTGAAATTAGTTATACCTTCTCAGAATCAGCAAATAAGGTTGTTTCTTTAGTCTAAACAAACTTGTGTATTGTGACTCTTGTAAGAGAAAATAATCTATATTGCTTTCTATATAGTGGAAGAATAGCTTTACATTGAAAGAGGAGGTAACAAAAGAAAACAACATCCTCCAGAAATATTTTTCTTGAGAAAAAGCAATTATTCAAGACTAACATATTATCTAAGATCCTTCTCTGGTTAAAAGAAAAAAAAATAGTTGAAATTCCAAAGCACCCTCGAGTCATTGGACAGTTTTGAAGCATCATGTGCATTGAGCTTTTGGCTAAAGGAATTACTAGTGTTCTTCATGGATGATGTGAAGCCTTTTTTTTAAGACATTAGCCTGCAAGCATTATCAACTGCCTGTCTGCTGATAGTTACCTGTGTACTTTTCAAAAATAATGTTATGTTGCAAAAGTGTGTCATCATGAGAATGAAAGCTTTAACATTTATACTCTGAACTGGCTTGTTTTGAAAGGGAAAGGCACAGGAGTCAAATAGGAAGAGAATCTTCTGATAGAGCTGTCTTCCAAACCTCTAGAAGATTTCAGACACTGGCTTTGACCCACACTTGAATAATCTTTGTCATCATCCACTGCCACCCCACCACCTCAAGAAGTAAGCATTACTCACCAAATGCATACCGCTTTCTTACAGCTCCTTTTTTGAAAAACAGGAATAAATCTGCTCCCAAGCCACAAAAGACAGCATGCTCACAGACACTGGATGCTTCACATGTTTCAACTGAGCCACTCAGCTGATGCAATTCCATCTTCACTTGCAGTAGTTTTACCAGACTTGAGAAACATGTTTCATGAGATTTAATTAGCTCTGGGAGTTAATTTATCACACAGATATAAGCCCTATCCATAGAGGTTAAGAGGCAAAACTAACACTAAAGTTCTAACTCTGATAGAGTATAAATATAGCATTATTATAGGAAAAGCTCTGCCTTAGGAAAAATAACCCTGAAAACTTCTTACAGCTTACTATCATCTGTAGGGGATAGCAGGAGAGGGCAGCAAGCAATAGTCCTGAAACACTATAATACTGGCTTCTAGAGCATCCTCTACTCAACCAGTGTATGACAGAGATGACAGAATTAATTAAAAGAGAGCTGGCAGCAAAGTCAGAGGCCATAAAATCCAGACAGCTTTTTGTATAATCACCAAATAATGGAGAAAAAGCAAATACATTTGTCTAGCACTAAGATATAATGAGCAAATATTAAGAGCAGTGGCTGTTTAAAGCTTATCTACAGTGAGAGATTAACAACTATTTTCTTGATGTGTGCACCGCCTAATTTCTTCTTGGAGCTATCCACTTAGTTTTGAAATTGGCCAATCATATAGCATTCAATACTACTTCTACACAAAGAGCAATCAATAACCCTCACTGACTGTTAGCATTTTCATTCTCTTTCGCAGATATAGCCATCTCCATGAAAAATCCTGTTAAGCAATAGCACAAAATGACATCTACAGTAATATCAGCAGACAGATATGTTGTGCCCAGAAGCCAGTTCTTGCAGGCTGTACACACTTCCTGAATATTAAGCTGACATGCCGATATCAACATCTTGCTTCTGATTCTTGCACTAGCTGTCAGACAGAAAAGAATATATACTGTAGCCTTCATCTGATTGCTATTCTTACCAAAAACTTGTACCAGAAGCTTGTATTTACTCAGACTGCAACTGAAAAAAACTCAAAGCATTCACAAAAGCCCAACAAAAGCTGCTACATTCCTTGCACACAGCACATCCAGCTTTCCTCCAGCACATTGAAGAAGAAGCAGGGGCACGCAGTGCAGCTAAAAAGCTGATTGAAAAACAATGACCACACACAATGCACCAGAAGATGGTTCCTTGAGCTCTGCTGCACTGCCTTTTTATTCTCCCAACTGAAATAAAATGACAGACTTAATCACCTGTCTCAAACAGGCTAATCTTATATACCGATAGGTCAAATTAAAGGCTCAGTAGGAAATTTCCCACTGCCAGAAACCCCACATTATTTTCCAGGAAAAGTCAGGTCCTTGACTTTCTCTAGAACTTTTTGCAATGGTATTATTATTTACACTGGAGTGTTTACTTACTGAACTTTCATTTTCTACCATAGGTAATTCCAGCAAAACATTCAGTCAATATATACCTTCATATCACTAAGGCGATACCCGATTAATATCTTGGAGCCTAAACCTCAAAGAATCCTCAAAAAGGCCGAACTTCTTACCACAGAAATATGTATGCTTAGTAAATATTTTTATTCTGTTTATAAAAGGCAAGGGTCTGAATATGAAAGAATAAACCCTGCACATTAGCATTTTCACCCAATTTCATTTTGTGGTATTTTACACATTGATAATACATTTTCATCACATTTTGGGGCACTAGCTATTTTCCTGTAAAGAAATGTTAGCAGTGCAGAGGGATTGTTTGGCAAAAATCCCACCTTTGACATTAATTTCACAATCCCTCATTTTTGCAAAGAAGTAATTACAAATTTGGTGACATTTTGCCATTACTTCACACTAATTCAGTTAATTCATCACAGCTTGGCTCAATAACCTCTTTAGCTTTTAGCCATCTCTTATTTCCTAGGGATGTATCAGATTTGAAGTTTATTTAGCTTAAAACTAAGTTGCTTTGGAAAACAAAGTGCACAAATGATAATTATTTGTTTGTCCTTTATAACGCAATCTCACTTTGAGGATTCAAAACATCTTAACCTTAAAAAATCCAACTTCATAAAATCCTCGCTAATGCAAGTTTCTCCACACCTGCTTGAGAGGTGGGAAAATTGCAGCATGAAGAAATTAAGTGGCAAGATGTCCCAGAAACTTTCTGTTCCAGCCAGAAGCTGCATCCTGCAGCAGCTCCCCACCTCTCTTATTTCCAAAAGACAACCCTGTGAACCACACCAAGGTGTCTCCAGCTGCATTTTCTTCTGAAGGCCTTGCTTAAGTAGATAAGAAAAACCCAAGTTTTTCTACAACTTCTTTTCATGGCTTTAGCCCACGAAGTGCCAAGACTGGAAAAGAAAGGAAGGGGAGGAGAAAATTTACTTGGAAGTTTTCCAAGTCTGCGGGCTATGCTAACAGTACCCCATGCGATGAGGGTCTATCAGGGGTTTGGTAACCTGTGGATAAAGCCAAGCTGCTCAAGGGCTGCCCCAAGCCTGCAGCCTGCTGTGGGTGTTGCACCTAGCACGACCTCCATTGGCTACATCTGCACAGGTCATGGAGTGACACTGGAAGGCTGCGAGTCTTGAGAGAGAGGACTGGGGACAGGAAGAGAATAACACAATTCCAGAGATGGCAAAAGAGGGGAGAGACCTGCATGCCCTTTATACGGCTTCCTCACCTCCCTTGTAGCCGCCCCACAAATGCTGAGCCCTTCCCATGCCCCATCACTGTGTCACCCTGACCATACAGCAAGCCCTCTGCCATAGCAACTAAACAGAGTTCAACAGCTTATATTCATTAAATGCCCATATCATTTATGTATAAAATAGCATAGCAGTCTCATAATGCATCAAATTTGGGATGTACTGTGAATATCAAAAGAAATCTTTACTGATCTAGATGTACTCTAAATATTCCACTAGTTCTGAAGTATCCTAAAAGAACAAATTAGATTTCATTCACATGAAGAGATGATGGAATCTGCATCCTTGCAGATACTCAAAACCTTACTGGACGCAGCCCTGGGCAACCAGCTCTAGGTGGCCCTGCCTGGGCAGGGGTTGGTCAAGATGACCTGCAGAGGTCTTTTCCAACCTCAACCATGTTGTGATTCTGAAGTTCAACCCTATGAAATATAAGAAGGTAGCAGATACATATTTGGTATATATTTAGAGTAGACAATATTAAGTACAAAAGTAGCATAAAACAAATTTGTGTGCATGCGTGTGCCTGAAACTACTCTCGATACAGAAACAATTCAGGGACTCCCAGAAAGTGCACTGAAGACAGAAGCAGGAAAGGAATTACACCCGAGCAGAAGAGGGAAGCTGCATCTCCAGAAGGCCCTTCAGAAGAAGGAAGTCTTGATGAGAGAAAGCAAGGTCATGAGCATCTTATGCTATCTTCATAACTCAGTTTTAGGAGATAGCATGCTACTGAGTTGCTCACTTTGTTATAACAAAGAAAACTTCAAAGAGGCTCCTCTCTACAAAGGCACCACTGCACAAGAAGCAAGCTGCTGAGGAAGCTACTTAGTTTAACCAACATTGAGAGACGTCTGAGAGAACCTCTTAAGTGATAAGAAAGTCAGGAGACCAGTCAGGAACAGTATTGTTCTAAGCGTGCATAACAGTTTCTAATTTTTTAAACAGGAGTCCATTGTTTGTTACATTAGAACCAAGGAAAGCTGAAAAAGTGAAAATGTTCTGCAAGCAAACATGGTAAAACCAGAGCACATACTGTCCACAAAAATAATGCAACCAAATAAACTGTTGTTAATAAAAAGAGTATCTAAATCAGGGGTTGATTTACTTCCAATAAAGTGCAAGGATCAATTTGAGGGCTGGTATTACCTAGTGTCTATGGTACTTCATCACATATCATCTAACAAGTCTTTCGCAGGAGGTGCAATGTAGAAAGACCTCACAACTTGTAAAAATTCATGCTGTGATTTGTAAAAACATAAACATCTTAAACAACAGTGAAGGACTAAGCATGGGAAAGGCCATATATTGTAATGGAATTTTTAAACAAAGCTGTTCTTGTTTTATACTGCACCCTTTGCATTAGTCATACACTTCACATGCCTCTGAACTGAATGACTTTAAACTGCCACCAGCAGTAGAAAATGGCACAAGGGCACAAACCACCTCCTACAGCATCCTTGCTCTTTGCTATCTCTTTTATTTGCAGTCTTTGGCTCCTGGCCCTGTATGTGTCTGCATTTCATAGTCCAGGCCTCAAAAGTGTCCAAGCCGGGCAGAGGTACATCAGACACAGCTCTTACTGCTGCTTCTCTGCACCACCTGAACTGGTAGAGACCTAAGGGCATCTCCACTAAGGCAATGGGAGCAAAGAACTACTGCCAAAATAACTCCCAGCAGGGAACTACTGGTAAAGTAATTCCCCTGATATCAACTGAATAAATTCTCATTAATGCTCATTTGAATGCAAAGATGAAGTAAATAAAAAAATAACCTCCCCTATATTTTTCTTAAGTTTTTTAAGTATCTTATCTGACATAACATTAAAAACCTAGGTTTTCGTGCATCTGTGGGTGACAGTATAATGTCTTTGAGAAGTTAAAATATTTGCTATCTGTTTTCAAATGACAAGAACCTAGAGCATTTTCTTTAATTTAACTCTTCAGTTTTGGTCTGCTCACTCTTTTTCAGGTTTCAGTAATCCCTTGAGAAACATTTTCACAGTTGAAAGCATGCTGTGTCATCTGTTATTCCCTATTTCAAAATCTTGCGACTCTAGTGCAGGAACACACATTAATCATTTATTACTGTACAAATACATGAAAAATTAATAGCCCAGCTAGAATTCCAAGGCATCCACTTAATGAGCTGGGACTCAAACCTAGAAGCATCATGTCATTACTATTACACATCTATAAAACAGCATTTGGAAAGCTTCATCAGATGAGACCTATTACTACAAATTCAGCACAAGGCCTGGGAATAAGCATCCAAAAAAAGAAAGAAAAAAAAAGTAGGCATTTACTTTCTGCAAGAGGGGAAAAATAACTTCCCTTCTTCATTATGATCAAGTTCAGAAGACTGAAAATCCAATCTCAGACTTAAAGATAAAAATTCAAAAAGCAAATGCCATAAAGTATTTGGTAGAGTTGCTTTAAGTTTTAGTTAGTTTAAAAATAAAAACCAGCAACCCTTAATGAGAGAATGCTTGGCAGTTTTCAAAATATTTGGACATACTTTGTGAATATCAATTAAAGCTGTGCTTACTACTGCATGAAGCAGTTAATGTCACAAATCCCAACCCCCCAAGCACAGATAATTAAAAAATAATAAAAAGCAAGAGTCATATTTTGTAATTATTTTCCTCCATCCATTGATTTACCTTCAGAATCCAAAGTATCCATAATTGCATTTATACAGGCTAAACGCCTATTTCCAGGACAGCTGCAATCATGGAATCTATTGTAGCTTGACCAGAAGTCTGCGTTGGTGCCAGCTTTATCTGTGTGACACTGAAGCACCTACAGAAATGTCTTAAGCAGTTCCTTCTTAGTAATTTTTCTTCTCATCAGTGGCAATTTAAAAACTTTTTTTCTTGATGCTGCACCACATCCCATCAAGAGTAATGGACAAGCTCAAAATTAATAATAAAAGCAGGTTCACTGGTTTCCTGTGGAAAGCGGAGGACAGAAAGGTGAGAGGCTGGTAAAGGACACATCAAGCCACTAGCAGGACTACTGTTATAACACAAAACCCTCTGCCACAAAGCAAGATTTTCTAGACAAGGAATTAACATATTTAGAAAAGAATATGTAAGATGTAGGGCTGGAATATATCAATAATCAGATGAAACAGGAATTCTCAGCCTTGCAATGTTTTAAAAATTAATTTCCATATTACTTAGGCAGTAATGAGACATTTGTATCCATGTTGGGCAAGAATACTTGATGATCAGGAAGAAGCTCCTCCATGATCTGCAAATGCTTTATAATTACGAGCTATGTTTCTGTATTTCCTTAAGCCAGAATGATAATTCTAATTTATTCAAAGCTCATTTATATTTTCCTCAAAGCAATTCACATAGCTATGGGAAAAAAAAAAAAATCTGAACAGGCAGCTGGTGGTCTTTTAACTAGAAACCACGGAATAAGCTTTTGCATAGTTCCAAGGAAATATGTCCATCCATAAGCCAAAGAAAACCCTATGTACTAGTAAAATCAAAACAATAGTATGAAGGCAGCACCATAACACTCCTAACCAGTCTGCAGAGACCTCATTCCCTGTTTTGAAATGATTCACATTATGGGAAAGATAAAACTTCTCAGATCTAGCATCAGTTTAAAGCACTCTGGTGTTTCAAGAGCACAGCAAATGCAAACCTATTTCACTATTAACTGCGTGCACATTTGGCATTCCTGTCAAATAAAGCGCTGCTGATCACCTGCAATGGCACAACTGAGAAGGCCCCCCTTGCAGATCCTGACCCCACTCAATTGAGGGGGGGATTCAAAAGTCAGCAGGGTGAAGACATTGCCTGAAAAAAAATCAGACTGAGGACACAGATTGGTTGCAGCACAAACAAGGAAACCATAATTTAGGCCAAGTGTCCCACTTAAACAGGCTTAACACTGGTTCCCAATCACATTATTTCTCCCAAAACATTCTTTTCCCACCATTTCTAACTACTTCAATCTATAAACCTCCAGCTCTGCAAGACAGAAGTGTTTCAAAGACCCAAATTTGTAAAATGTCAAATTGCAGGATTATTCCCTCAAATCAAGACAGAAGTACTATAATTCACTAAGCATGTGCATTAAGTGGGTAAGTTATGCTTTATTTTGAAGAGGTATGTAATTTTGGAATCAACTTAATGGGCACCACTGGTACAAAAGACTATTTTCTTTAAGCATCTGAACCAAAGCAGGTATCATTAGCTGTAAAGAAGAAGAAAGTGGCTCTTGCAACATGGAATGTAGCATGAGAAGTTGATACAGAAAGAGCTGAGGAAGCCTGTCTTATACCAGAAAATCAGAAGAATGTATCATTAATAATAATAATAATGACAACAGGTCCATGATAACTTTACAAGTCCTAAGAATCACAAGTTTCACAGACAATGAGGGCATCTGAGATCTGTTTTCTGTTGTCAAATTCTTTTTTCTGGATGACAACAAACTTACCCAAATTCCTTCTACCATCATAGCTCTAGACACTGGGAAGAATAATAAAAAGGGAAAAATTAAGCAGAAAGACTAGCAGGAGTGATTGAGCGCAAAGCTGTACTTAAAATTAACAACAAAGGAAGCCTGAGAAAGAAGTGAAAAAGCAACTTGTGACATGGTTAATATGAAGAAAGGGATGCACTCAGGGTAAAACCAATGGAAAAAAGGCATACAAAATTAATTCTGAATTTACAGCAATTTATACCAGCTGAGAAGCAAACAAACTGCTGCAGTATTCAATACAGAATTATCCTTTATAATAATATCCCTTATAATATTATCTCTTATAATAGTTTTGCTATATATTATACACTGAGACTAACCATTATGTAACAATTTAAAGTCTATGAAAGTAAATCAGCGTCAATATTGAGCAGCCACAGGTCTCAGCATAATTTGCTTCCACAAATTCACTCATTTCAATTAAATCCTAATGTACTTAGCTGTAAAGCTTGTTTGAAGTTGCTGGTGTTAAGTTACTTAATGTTGCAGGACTTCCTGTCTTTAAGGCTTGCATCCTGCTACCTAAAGTATCTCAAGTAAAAACAAATAATATATATATATTCTTTTTTTAAAGGGGAAAATGTGGGGAGAGAGGAGCAGCATTTCATGCTTACACATCACACTCTCTCCAGAGATGCTGAGGAAATGCGTACCCAGTGGCCCAATTCTGTGGTTCAGAGCCCTCCCCTTCCTCTCTGTGCCTCTGCCTTGTGTTTCCACAATCCATCCTGCTCCAGAGCCACTCCTTCCAGGTGTCCTCTTCTATCTACATCTCCCCCGGCCCCTGAGCACTTCCCTCTGAGCTTCCAACCCCCAAATGATCCATCATCTCTCTCCTGCTCAGTCTGTCCTACGTGTCCTCCTACCTGAGCTTCTCAGCCGCACTAAAAACCCCAAATAGCAAGCTTTTCTTGCTACATTTTCAGTAAAGGCCCAACATGATACTGCTGTCTTGCTCTGCCCACCCAGACACTTCCTTGCTCCACTGCCCAGTAATCACATGCAGGTCTAACATCTTTGGGAACTCATGGATAAAACCATGATAAACCCCAGTTTTAATCTCTGCCACCAGATGGGTTTCAGCTGAACTAACATGACTCTTCGGTGAAGCAGAATCAAACTCTGACCCTGAGGTTCATATTTATTTTTTAATGCATTAAAAATCAGAACCCAATTACATACAGTTTGTTAGAAAATGGCATCAACTAAAAATGGAGGAAAAGACGACAAAAAGCTTTGAAGGAACCGTCCTTTTCAAAGGATATAGACTGCAGACCTCATTCAGGCCAAATGCCCATGCAGTTCATAGTCAGGCTTTTTGATTCTCATGTAAGAACACTCTTATCCCAATCAGAAAGTATTTCAGGTTGTAAGGGATGTACAGAAGTCTCTAGTTCAACCTACTGGTTAAGGTAAGGTCAGACTCTCCTCAGGGCTTCTCCAGTTTAGTCTTGAACACATTAAAGCATGGAAACTGAACAGCCTCAGGGCAACCAGCTCCACCGTTTAATTATCTTCATAATAAAACTTTCTTTCCTTATACCCAGTCTGAACCTCTGCATCTTCAATTTGTTACTATAATCTCTCATTCTCCACCTACATGCATCAATAAAAGGCTTCTTCATAACTTACTTAAGCACTGGCAGGCTGCTGGTAGCTCCTCCTGGAGTCTCCACTTCTCCTGAACTGAGCAAGTCCATTTCCCTACATATATCCTCGTAGCTAATGTGTTTACAGAATTATTTAACCTGGTATAAATCTAGCCCTTATTCAACATTTACCACTGTATAAAAATTAAGAGTCCTTTTTGTTTTCATAATAAAAAATTTCTGACTTCTACAGTAGAGAAAATTATTGCCATTACTTCTTGTAATGGAATAAGAGTGTTGTCATATTCAGCCATTTCCTCAAGAAATGAGAAACTGAAATAATGAAATGAGAGCACAACCATTATTATTTTTTTCTACCAATGCTATAACTATCATAGGCATGAAAGAGAGAAACAGGACCAAATCCATCCTTTCTTCACCTTTTCAAAGGCACTGTGTCAGTACCTGTCGTGGTTCAAGCCTCTAAAACTCATGAAGTTTTACTCACTCACTCCCTCCCCTCTTTTTCTTCCCCCAGTCCCAGGAGATGGGGAGGAGAATCAAAAAAAAATGCAACTCACACAGGTGGAGATAAGAACAGTTTAGTAACTAAAGTATAACACAAATCACTACTGCTAC
>JARCZZ010021156.1:0-25151 GCA_030323915.1 Brotogeris chrysoptera | reverse complement strand
GTTGTCTTCCACACAATTGAGGAACCTCCTGGATTGCTTGTGCTGGGCCGTACCATCCCTCCAACAGATATCAGGGTAGTTGAAGTTCCCCATGAAGACAAGGGCCTGTGAGCGTGAGGCTGTTCCTATCTGTCATTAAAGGGCTTCATCAAAACAGTTCTGATCAGGTGGCTTGTGGCAGACCCCAACAGTAATGTCCTCATCACAGGTCGCTCTCTGACCCTGAATTACAAGCTCTCTGTTGGTCCATCATCCATCCCCAGGTAGAGTTCCATAGACTCCAGCCAGTCATTGACATAAATAGCTACATCCCCTCCCCATCTGTCTAGCCTGTCTTTCCTAAAGAGCCGATAACCTTCCATTCCAACACTCCAGTCATAGGAGCCATCCCACCAGGTTCCTGTGATGCCAATGATATCATATCCCTGTAGACATGCGCATGTCTAATTCCTCGTTTGCAGCCCGTACTATGGGCTTTTGTACAGAGGCATCTGAGCCAAGCTCTGAATAAAGCCAACTCATTGGCTGGAGTGCCTGAAGTAGCTCTGCATTACTGTGAGCATTTATTACAGGTGCTGGGATCTGACTGGTAGTTTTGGGATGGATTGGTGCCGCTCTCCCCCAACAAACCTAGTTTAAGCTGCCTTGAACAACCTAGCAAATCTCCATCCAAAGCAGCTCTTCTCCTTCTTTGTTAGACTAGCCCCATCAGATGATAGCAATAATCTCTCATAAACAAATACCCATACCCAAATTCTATTTGCTTTGCTATTCCAGTCTTAACAGGAGGTGCTGCTGCTGAGAAGCTGAAGAAGAATAAATCTGAGTATAATGCAGACTGTGATACTGAGCCAAAATATCTACTCCTAAGTGAACAAAACTCCCACTGAAAATACCTCAATAGACAATTGAGAATTTTAGAACTTATAATTCTTATAATTTAAAACAATTTTTCATTTCTAATGTAGTACTTTAAAAATATTCAGTGCTCCAATTCTAGCTGCATAAAGGAAGCCCTGTTGCTCTTCTGTAGTCCACATTAATATCATTGGTATTTGTTAACACTAAGGCATATTTTATAACATGTTTTACAACACTTAAACTGATGGATTGCTGCATCACAAAGGCATCTGCAGAGAGGGTACTAATGCTTAGCATGACTCAAAGGGCCTTAGGGATGATTCAAGAACATTCTAACGTTTTCTTCCTTTTTTTTTTTTTTTTTGGAAGTGGTGCAAAAAGTAGCTTTTTATTCATCATAATAAAGTCATAATCAGAACACCCCCTGAATAAAAGCTTTTTTAATTTTAGACAACTATTATGTGAGATCTTACATCACCTTGACAACAGCCATATGTATCACAACATATGGAAATATATACTATATGTACTTTTAGTAACAAATAGTTTCTTTAATTAATGGAAATTACACCAGAAATTGTGAAGTTGGAAGGGACTACTGATCAGCTAAATGAACTTCTTGAATAATGCAGATTGTAAAACTGTCCTAAATTAATTTGTTTGAAACAAAACATGTCTCTAAATCTACATTATTGAGGAATTCATAGCAAACCTTAGTAAATTCACTTAGTAACCACCTGTTCTACTTAAAACGGAAATACTGTTTCTTCTGCAAATTTCCTAGCTTCAGCTTTCAGACATTCAAAGTATTTTTTTTTAATATTTATCTCCTAAGTAAAATGGTCTTCCCTTATTAAACTGCTGTTCATTTGTCAGTATGTCTGCTCTGTCACTGGATTACATTTCAGTTCTTTGTTGGAGAAATAAAATAGATTGAAGTCCCTCACTCTATCAGTATAGTATACTTTTTGCAATTTTAAAACTTTTTAGTTTTTCACAAATGGATTTCTATTCTACCTGCTTCTTCAACTAAAGAACAAAAATATAAAGTCCTTTTGCTTTCTTAAGATTGTGAGGTTGACAGCTTTAATTTCATACTGTATAAAGTGGATTGGCAAATTGATTTGTCTAATACTGAAAAAAACACTTAATTTTCTTGGTTTTAGACTTCCTCCTTGCATTCTTTCACTTGATTAATTTTCTACGCTGATTAGTTTCTATTTTATATATTTTGCTATTCACATCCTTTGTTCATCACAATCCACATACAGTTGTTTCAAATAAATATTAGTCTTGTTCAATCAAGATATTTTTGCTTCCCTTGACTGAATTTTATGTTTTTATTGTGCTAAAAGTAAAAAAAAAATATAAAATACTGCAGACAGTTGCCCGTACTCGAAGTTGATAATGCACAAGCAAGGTCTGAATATAAACTTTGTAATAAAGACTGCTAAGGGTTTTCTGGGCAACTGAAAGGTAAAATATTTTTGCATAGGTTGTGCCTGTTCTAATGCATTTTAGGATCAAAGGTAGCCAGCATCTCCCCTTATCTCAAGACATTTCTCCACTTCAAAGCCATGGTGTCTTCCTGTTCCTGACATTACATAGTTCTGAAAATACAGAAGTATACAGACAGTACTCAGACAAGACTTCATGAAGGATAAATTGTTATTTGGCAAATTCAAGTTGAGTGTGTTTTATTTCAAAGTTTAATTTTTTTTCTTCCTTTGTCAGAACAGATTCTTGCATAAATCCTTGCTCTGCTACACAAGTTAAACTCGACTTACGGCAACAAAGCTTTTTTCTGAAATGGTCAGGATCACAGTCTCAGCCTTTCAACTCTCTGTGCATTATCAAGTATATAAACTAAATAAATACAACACTTTTTTTTTTTTTTTTTTTTACTATCCTTCCATGAAGTAATAAACCTTTTCAGCATAGTTTCTTTCCTTGGTACATTTCCAGCTCCTCAGTCTGGTGGGCTAAAAAGATAGTAAAGATGTTTTCACAAAACAGCAAGTTAGCAATTCTGGCAAACATCGAACGGAAGAGAGATCATCAGGGCATTCAGCAGTATCTATTATTGCAACAATACTAGAAAATGTCCACCAACCTAACTAAGAATTGATTTTGCCATCAACATTCTTCCTGGAATATGTTCAAGCAACATTATTATCATTAGACTGCTGAAAGAGGAGCAGGAAATTGCATTTCTTTGCTTTTTGATTGCTTCTTACAAATGCATTATGTAGGTGTGCATAGCATACACAACAATATTTACAGAAAATACCAATATTTACAGAAAGAAATCTAATAGTGGGAATAGAAGGCACAAATATTTAGTAAATAAATCAGCATGGTTTTGAAACAGGAATCAATTAAAATTGTCTTACATTTAAATTTTCAGAACTAAAGTATTTTTTCTTTTGACAGATCATTTCTGTTACTAGATCCTTAGGTTAGGTACTAAGTATGACTGGATGTCTCTAAGTATCTCAAAGGGAAGTTTCCCTTCCACTGGTTTAAAGTACAGGCCAGTATAGGTATTATGACAAGATTAAATAGGGAACTACGGTATTACAAAATGACTCAGTCCTACAGTCAGCCAAGAACGAACTGCGTTGGTATCTTACCCTTTAACCACAATTGGTTTTAAATTATAAGGACATAACACCAACATATTATTTTAAAAAAGTAAAGAAATATAAATCCTAATTAATTCAACCTAGTGAAACCACTTCTTGAAAACTTCATTTTAATTTGTATTGACTCTAAGTGCAAGAGTTGCACCTACATCCTTTATAAAATCACTTCTACCATTTAATTTCTAAGTGGTTAAGACCAAACTACTTGATCTTAATCACTTGTATGTCTGTAAAATAGGTATAAAATTTCATAGGAAAAGCTTTATGATAAGGTTGTATTGTTTGCTGTAACCACGCAGAATAAATAATCGGACCATCCTACAGCAGGGGGAGCCCTACGACAAGCCTTATGATCTAACATCGCACCGAAGTCAGAAGCAAATTATAAATGTACCAGAAGAAAGGAATGCATGGAGGATAGAGACTTGATGAGAGAAAAATGAAGCAAAAGTCTGAAAGCATTTTCAAAATATATCTGAGATACAGACAGAAAATAACAGTGGCTCAAAATATAATGCTAAATACAGAACATTATTGTATGGACTAAAATTTACTAGAGAACAGCACTAAAAGCTGTAAGAGAGTTCCTACTTACAACTATGGCCAGAGGTGGGGAGGAAGTGAAAGTAAAGTCAGTAATAGACATGAAAATCAGTTTGACAGACCTTCTAAAAAAAGAGTTTCGGGTAAACAAGTTCTAAATGCATCACTGAATTCCTTCTTGCAAAGGAAAAAAAAAAAAAAAAGTATTTGAAGAACAAGTATCTTTACTTTCCCAACATGATTAAAACACCATTTTTTATATCAGTAAGCTACACTAGATTTTGTTGGTGTCTTCACATTGTTTTGCACTTTTAAAATTGGTAATTTAAACATTTATTTTCAAAACTCTGGTAGCTTTTTTCCAAGCTGTTTTTTGTTGTGATTACTGTCTTGCACACTAATCTTGGCCTTGGGGTCAGATACCTAAAAACAAATAGGCTATCTGAATGTCTATTTGTTTGTACAATTAGGTAGATAAATGTGAAATGGGATCAAGTTCTCAAGTTCACAGTCTGGTGAAAGCAAATATTTAATGCAAATTGTGAGAGTGGAAAATTTGTCTTCAGAAGACGACCACAGCTCTCCTGCCCACTACAATATCATTATCCCTGCTTATAGATCTAAAAGCAATATAGAGCTACTAAGAAACTGCACATATCATACTGTCATAAAAGAAAGGAAAAAAAAAAAAAAAGACCCAAGAATTTTATCAATGCACCTTTTGAAATTAGCAAATACTCACTGGCAACAATTCATCTGCATCAGTATTGGTTTCTTTTTCAAAAAACAATGTGTACTGCACACGATTATACTACAGAAAGAAGAAAGCAGGGACATGAAGATAAAAGAAATTCTAGAAACAATAGTAAAGGAAGGCCTGAGGACTTTTTTATTTGAGAGACAAAGGAAAATAAAGTCTGACCTAATGGAATTCAAGTAACAGTTGTTTCCCACGTTAACTAGGGGAAAAAAATCATTTATACATTTCTGGGAAATAAGTAAAATGTACAAAATTGGTGAACATCTTAAGGTAACTCTACAAACAGCGACAACAATTATGAATAGGAGACATTGTGAATGCGTGTGTAAGAGGGCAATGCCATGCAGAATCAATTTACTAATCTTTCTCATCCTGAAAGTGGCATTTTCTAGCCTCAACAGTTGTTAAAACAGGGCATGGCCACTAATCTTTTTTCCTTTGGCACAGGCTGGAAATTATCAGGTATTTGTGAAATGACCACTCTGAACTGCTTTGTGTATGTGGGTGAGGAAAGTCCTCGCATGGACTCTACAGCAAACCAGCTGGCATTTGGATGCTTATCTGGCTATGCCTCTCCTGGTATGCTCAGCAGTAAAATGTTATCACTGGTTTCTAAAAATATCTGGCATCATTTGAAATCTGCTATTGCATTTGACTCCATAATAATCTGCAGCAGTGAATCACATAGACTAATAAAAGTATGAAACTCCGTTTCCTGAATTTCTTTTATAATTTTCTTGAATTTGAACGTATACAGGGGCCTTGTTTGCTGTTTCTCTAGGATAAGGTAATTGAAAGGCAGATTACATTCTCTGTAGTTTTTTAATAACTCTGAAAATTACATTTAAGTAGCAACCAGAGGCAGTGAGTGGACCCATAATGGTAGAGATGACGGCTTTTCCAACTTCAGAGATTGTAAAGGATTTCTGCACAAATCCCAGCTACAAAATTAAGACTTTGCAGTTGAGGCTGCAAAGCTTTAGCTTCCTTGCTCAAGGTTTCTTCTGCCTACACTTCCAGTGACTCAGCCAGGACAGCAGGTATCACACCAGGTCATATGTATACATATTTTACACACTTCCAAAATCATAGCTGTATTGAACTGCAGAGAGCAGTTCTGTCACTGAGAGATAAGCTACCACTTTAAAATAGAGTCTACAGAGCCAAAAAGTGATGTGACATGAACTATGGGGCTAATATGCAAAACACATGTATTTCCTCCTAAAGAAAGCATACAAAAAAAGCTGTTAATAAAATGAACAAAAAGTAGATACTGCAGGTGCTTAAGCTGACCTGCAGAGCACTTGTTGCGTGGGAGTAAAGGACACAGCTCACTGCTTAACTCTGACACAGAAGTGTGATTAGGGACTGGACTTCCTTAGTATCCTCCCATTTTCCTTCTCACCACCCAATCCCAGCTTCAACAGAATAAATTCATTGTTAGGAACAGACAAGTAAATTTGGCTATTAAAAGAATTTACCATCTCAAAAAATTCACATTAGAATAAGAACAGAAACACTCCCAAAGAACTATTAAAAATTAAAAGCATTATTTCTGTACTGAAGATCAGGATATTCTGAAAAGCTGGTAAAGAAAGGTATTACTGCTTGCAGAGCCATTGAGTTAAAGATATCAGAGGTATGGGCAAATTCTATGGGTAAATTCTGTTTCCTCTTTTACATAGGGGTAAGAAAATCCTGGAAAAGCAGGATTAAAAAACCCTCAAAAAACAAAACTATGAGAAAGGCGCATGATATGTATGTGCGTGAGAGTGTATGCACGTGAAAGACAGAGAAATTATTACTTTAAAAATCACATTCACACCTTTTCAGAACATCAAATCTAAAGGTAAAAAAGAAAATAAGTAACACAACATACATGTATACATCCTCAGCTGCTCAAGAAAGTTATATCTGCTCAATAGGTTTAAGAGTGCACCTGAGATAACTTCTTGACCTAATCATCTTTGCTTTCAAGTTTTGGGCTATTTTTCATCAGTATTATTCCAATTAGTTTAATTGTGCCAGTTTCTCTGGGATCTTAAATAGACATAAGTGTGAACTAAGATGAAAAACATCTTAATTCATTAGGCAATCCATCAAATGGAAATAAGATGGCCTGGTAAATTGCTAGAAGTCTAAGTTAAGGGTAAGGAATTAAATAGCTGTATATTCTTTGGGCCCTTAAATTCTGTCATAACAGATATTGCAGAGCAATTATGATTAGGCTTACACAAATCTGCTTTTTCGTTCTGTCACAAACAGAGCCCTTGAGTGACTTACCTTTGCTTTAAACATATAACAAATGCAGTGGCTTCAACATATACCTTATGCTTTGGTAAAGGGTACAATATAAAGCAGTAAAAGCATGTCTAGGCAGACTGTTTACTTTCTGATCTAAGTTTAAACATCACTTTAGAATGTGATTCTGTGGATCTGATAAATATGATCTGGTTTCAGATTTCCTAGATTTTCTTCTGAAAGTTTGTCTCAATCTTCTAAGATGTACTGTATTCAAAAGGGACAATAACTTTTGTCACATTTGCCCATGCTTATATTTATCTATTTTGAGAAGCCTTGTTCAGTTCCAGTGAAGAAGCCTAAAATATATTTTATCTACTTACCTCAGGATCAAAGAGAATACTTATTAAAAAAAGAGATTAAATGTGGCAGAAAGGTACCTGTACATATTCTGAAGGTAGTTGTCCTCTCCAGATCACCACCACCATATACTTGAGTCTGCTACTCTATGCTTGAACCTGTTACCCTAAGCACACAGAATTGCTGGGGAGAGTATAGATACATGTGCTGCAGGATGCTGCAGGGGTGATAGGTTTCCAAGTAGAAAATTGGCAGTAAGCAGCACACTCAAAAAATGCCTAAGATCCACTCCTGTTACCTTGTTTCAGAGTAGTATGACTTTGAGATGAAGGCCAAAGCTGGTCCACACTGTTTTATTATTTAATAATTTATTAATTATCTCTATTATTTTAAATATGCAAGTTTATTCACCTTTAATGCAGACCTGAAACTACATCAGAGAAGAACTGTTCATAATCAACATAAATCTAAACATTAAAACATAAAATCTAATCAACCTGACAGCTGAATCTTTAAAAATTAGTGTTGAGAAATGGATTAGGTTGATCACAGTTCAAAATAAATCTACATCACAAATTGTGTACCAAATCTGGTTATTTTTTCTCTACACATATGAGAATATTAAGTTTCTCTGTTGATGTGAATCATTCATAAATAGCAATGGTTTAAAATTCTGCTTCAGCAAGACAGTGAAAAGTATAAATAGTTATCTGAATAATTAAAAAGTCTACATAGTTTTAAAACTCTAAACACATTTTCTAGCCAAATTAAGTAATGCTCTTCTGGCTGCTTTCTCACAAAAGGAGTATGCAAAGACCTACCAAGTTGACACAGGAAAACATAAAATCCACTGCTCACACGGTTATCTCCCAGCCAAAGAGCATATTCACACAAGTGTATAAAACTAGTACTTAGTGAATCTATCTCCTATTTTCCCTAGGGATCAGTGCCAAGAACACAAGTCTAGTTTCATAATATTATTATATAGGCTAAAATTTGCTCGTAACACTTGCAGCACCCCAGGTACACATATTACATAAAATATCTGATGAAATCTCTTCATTGCCAGCACTGAAAGTTTTACAGCTAGAAATTACTTCTTTTAAGATATTATGATCCAAAAGACAAGCAGACAAAAAAAAAATCTTGTTTACTCAACATAATTTTAAAAATATACAATTCAGAGTTGTTGTAAAAGCTTGTTAACAACTTTCACTGCTTTAATAACTGCTTCAAAGCCTTTTGTCAAAATAATGACAGGATATTCCATTTTCTCCTTCAATATAAATATAATAGAAGCAGTATTATACTATTAGGTATTAGGCCTAAGAATTAAAAAATATTGGTCAAAAAATGATACAGGAAATACTTGGTACAGTATTAGGAGGATCAAATAAAATTTAACCCAATGTGTTTGTGAAACTAGCTGAAATAATATCTAAATTGGAAGTGACTTTTTTTGTTAACTGCAGAACAATGGTAAGAGCACAGAGTACTGGAGGGGGCACATAATGCCAATATGTAAAAGAGAAGATGCCAGCTTAACTCCCAACACTAAAAGCAAATTGCTTATCAGTTGGTAAGAATCTAGAGGATAAGCTGACAATAAACAGCCAAAAAAGCTTAAAATTTTTCCAGACCATTATAACTTTCTTTGACAAAGTAACTAGTCAGATATAGGTCGAAAGTAGAAGCTGTAGGTTTCATCTAACTTGATTTTAGCAAAATGTTATGTACTGCTTTATGTGATGTACACAGAATTGACATTCGGATATCTGGACAAGATTCAGAAGCACATATCATAGACAAAGGTAAGAATAGTTAACAACCTCTATGAAGTTATAAAAGCACATATTGCATCCATCAGTCCAGACTGTCACACGCCAGATGCTTCCATTAGTGACTTGAAGTAAAACACAAAGTGATAAAAAGTTGATTTTATAAGTAGGAAAGAAATGAAGACATTTAAGAGAGATGGATTAGCATGCAAGTGACCTTGATAACCTGGACACTGAGAATAACAGCATTTAAGAAACAAGCACTGTGTAAAATGCTTTTGGAAAATAATCAGAAACACTTAATACCAAAGAAGAAATTAATGTAATGATACACTGGATTACAACTCAAGTTTCATCCAGCAGGAGTCTCAGTCCTGTTGCAGAATAGGAAATTTCACTTTCAGAAATTATTAGCAGAAATTATTATCTACAAGAAATGAGCATCAATTTCATTCTTTAATTTGAACTGGGAAAGCCTCCAGATTGAACAACATGCCAATCTGGGGCACAGAAATGTGCAGAACAGTAACCCCCCAACCACCTGGAGCCAGTGAGTCATCACCAACACTCAAAAACTCTGTTTACCACAATATACTTCTGTTACTATGCTTTACACTGGAAGATCTAAATAAAACCTGTTCTCCATGAGGTCCTCCTAGGATAAACTTGTCTAGGCACTAATGTAAAGTGCCCCAATAAGCAAAGATGTTACCAACATCTATACAGAAGGGCCATGATTAATCTCAGCAAGGAAAGACCAGGAAAAAAATACAACAGTTTTTGATGGCTCCTCCGATACAGTAAAAAAATGTACCTACTGATTATTCTCCATGCCCTCTGAGCTTAGGCAAGAAGCTTGCTTAATTTGCAATTAAGGAGAATTTGGCACAGATACCTTTTTAAAGATAATGATGGCCAAAAACTGGACTAGATTATCCTGTTCATGGGACATTATATATGACAGGTCAGCTAGGTTACATAAAAATCTTCATAAATTTGGCTGGGTAGATGTGCTCCTGCATCAAACTATCACATAATGACACTTCAGATACCTTCATCCTTCTAATTCCGGTAGAAATATTAATACCTATTCCATTCAACTTTCAAAATTATTTTGCAGGCAAGGAACATAAAAGTTAATTTCTGACTGATAAGTGGATCTATTAAAATCTTAAAGGAACATTTGTAAATTGGATGATAAATGGTACAAATTATTTAGATAATCAGAAGTTATGGAAGGGGAAATAAATGCTGTTTTCAGATTTATGAATGACAAATGCCAACACTTAGCATCCCTAAGGGATGTTATCAGCATCATTACTTTTCTGAGCTAATGCATACTTTAGGGACCATGCCTACTCTGCTAGCTGCTGAAGAGAACAACAACAACAAACACAATCCCTATCTCAAAAACTTTAGACTCTAAAGGAAAAAGGCAGACAGACCCTGATGAATTAACATAGCCAGGAAAACACAGTAAGATAATGAAATAGCACAGTTCAGCATGGTAGGGAGCAGGCATAGCATATCAGAAAGTCAAGTAACAGTCCAGATTTTCTGTATGTTGTGGCACAGAGTGGCATACAGACTTAATTAAGAACCTGCACAATATTTCTCAATAGAGCAGATTAGCTAACTGAGTGTAAATAGGTTTGGTTTACATTCAATAGTCCTAAGGTAGAGGGGGAAAAAATAAAAGCAGATAGGTAAATTAATTTTCCATTTCCATTTGACCGCTTCTGAAATCTTATACCTTTTTTTGGACTCTTTTCAGACTGTTCTCATGGAAAATTAAAATACTGACTGCCAAGCAAGACACTGGAGATTTTGATTCTTCCCTCCAGTTTAGGTACATAACTTCCTATCTCAAAATCAATAGGCATTAGGCACTTAAGCAGTTCTGTACAGCACTCTGGCCAGAATAAATTACACTGAGAAAAAAGACATAGATCTTAACCCCAAACTCATTTATAGATGCATTAACAGTCTGCATATGAAACCACCTGTCCTTTTACCACTCTCATTTTCTCCTTTATTGCATATTTTTAAGATATGTAAATTGAATCTTGTGTTTTCACAATGTTTATTAATCAACCAGGCAACAACTTTAGATTTGGCCTAGATTTACCAAAACAGATAATCTGTCAATTCTCTCAACTAGTACTGATATTGAATGGATACTACTTCAAAATTCATTATTATATATTAATGCAGCAAAATAAAAAGGAGTACACAGTGAGAAGGAATGTAAAAATGTGGCAGATTCAACTATACATAGAAAACAAACATGAGAAAAACATATTTTAATTTCCTCTTTTTATGTAGAAATAGAGAACTTCAGAATGGTTTAAAACATTCATCTGACCTTTGCAACTCTGGTTTAAGAAATGCTCAAAGCTATACTGTTGAAATTATAAGATGAAGGCATAGTCTAAAAAGTCATGGGGCTAGAAGATATTGTAAGAAGCAGGCAAATAAATAAACTGTGCTTAATTTGGAACATGCTCATATGACTTCCTAAACTTCAGTACTGAAGCACATTACTTTCTTAACCCCAAATACATGGTTTCAGACCTAGATTAAATGTCACATAATTCTTTATGATTGCAGTAGACTCCTAGACTCTGTATGGATAAAACAGATGGATATGCTACATTTAGACAAAATTCTTTTTCAAAATAAAACCAGAATCTGAAGAAAACAATACAAGATTTTTTAAACTCACAATTCTGATAGCAAAATGCAAATACAGAGAAAAAGTTCCATTCCAAATACTTTTCCAGCTAGTTTAAGAAGAAATCCAAATTAATTTAAAAATAGAGGTCTGTGAGACATAATAGAACAATATGAGGAAACTTCCTTGGCACTAACTTACTTATTCTGGGACTACAAAAGGTATACAGAACCCAACCATACATCTGGCATGTGATTTTCCTTGGCATTATTCACTGCCAGGAATGTTTCTGCCTGATGTGTAAAGCCTCACCACTTTTTGTGCAGAGCACTAAGCTTCAGTCACTCTGGTTGGCACTTAGGATGCAGGATTATGATGGAATTCTTAAAATAATACACAGCATAAAAAGCACAAGGAAGGGACATCTGTTCTACAGCCTGCATATTGTTTGTCATACAAAAGAACAGGAATATCTAACCCTGCTAAATGGACAAAATATGGCACTTTCTGAAACCACTATAATGCCTACGTTACGCATACTTGAACTGTGCAGAAAATCACTGGTGCAGCATGTTACTAAGGAGTCCAAGGCAGGGGGCTTGGAACCAGATGATCTTGACGTCCTTTCCAACCTTAACTATTCTATGATGCTGTGACTCTATATCCCTAACGATTTTACCTCAAACCCATCTTAAAATCCTCACCGTTACGATGTCAACGAGAAAGTTGCCAATGGCCTCAGCAGGATCAGGTTTTATCGAAATTCTTTCAAGAACAACGTAAGATAATATTCATTATTATATAATCATAATTTGAAATTGCTAAGGCATTTTGCTGTAAAATTTCACTAATAATGTACTATTCCACCATAATTACAATGAAATCATATACATCTTAAAACTTCTGAGTCACAGCAGAAGACAGAGAACAGCAGAAGTGAACTTCACAGGTTTACAATTCAAAAACTCTGTAAAAACCCTCTCTCTCTTCCATTAATGCAGTTAATTTTTTTCCAGGGCTGCCTTGAAATGTCAGGTGTTCCCAAGAAAGGAAAAATGTTTCCACAGAAATACCATGAGAATCTAAATGGGGTCTTTTCAGGCAACAGCCCTGTACATGCTTTTTCCTATATGGCTGTTTGGAGCTATAATTTCAAAACCTCACATTCTTAGGCTATTAGGTAACTACCTCCACGTCAGTTATTCCAGTGTAAAGGTGACTTCCATGCAAAACACATCATCTTAGATTATATAAAAACCAGAAGTGATTGCTTTCAGGGATTTTCTTATTTAATGAATGAAATCAGACTTGGCTTATTTAAGCACCTTTTTTAAAGCCAACTTTACTGTTAATTGTTGTTACAATCTGAAGTGACTTCAGAGTTTTCAGATAACTGAACTTTGGGATTTATTTAACAAGCATATTTGTTGCCAAGTTACTTCACAAACTGGGCATTTTTAGTTCTGTCTTTTTCATGTCCTAGAGACAGCCTTTCAAACTTAATGCAATGCACTCTATATAATTTACATAATTTATGAACTTTAATGCTGTTTCTGAATTTTTAATGTAAAAGATTTGCCATTTTCCCCAGAAAATTTGTATGGATGTACTGAAGTTCTGCAGGTACTGTTAAGGCAATCAATTTAATAGAGATTTGTGCGTTCCCATTCAGTCTTATTTCTACTTACCAAGCTCTTGTCTCCAAGCAGAAGTTACACTGCATGTGTTTCATTCACCTATTGGATACCTAATCCTTTCCTTGTGCTGAGTTTCAGCATGTAATTTACTTTTTAAATTCACCTTTCCATTTAAAAAAAATTCATTAAAGTGGAAAAACAATTAGAAAGATTATAGAAAGTAACTTGTCAGTAATAGTTTCAGTTTTCTAACAGCTGCAGATGTGAAGATATGCATATTTACTGTTATCCTGCCGCTTCAGACCACACAAAAGTGTGACATTAATCGGCACATTTTTCTACAAGGCTGCAGTATCTCTGCAAATTTCTGTAGGAAATTCATTGCTCTCTACCACTACACAGCATGGCAAGACTTCAAATATCTTTCTAAAACTTCAGCTGAGAAAACGATTGTGTAAGGATCTCAACTTTTACTTTTACCACCCATTTCAGTTTTTCTGGGGAAAACATGAAAATGCAATGCAGTGCCAAGCCAGTTTCCTGGCTGCAGCTGCCTGCTATAGCAGGCAAGCATAGATGGGTCACAGTGGGGCTCTAGGGTTGGAACCCTCACGACTGGGGGGAAGAGGACTAGGAAGCAGCGTCTGTTCCAACAGCAGCTCTCCTCTCCTTTCTCATGCAGCCACACACAGAGCTCAGGCTGCATCCAGTCATTTGACAGTGGTATGTAGGAGGATGGCTCTGTGTGGGCTGAGTGGTGACTATCACTATAGAGGCTGATCCTTTTAAACAGCAAGTTTGCTACCCAAATCCTTGCTGGCCACGGAAGCAAGTTCATCTTTCTGGGCCACTCAGCTCAACACACCAGCTGGAACTTATTACAATCTTTGCCCTGGATTAGAGTCTTTGCCCTGGAATGACAAATCTCATCTGCACTACTGAGAAGCAAACAGCAAATACAAAGTTTTGTGTGGGGTTGTTTTTTGGATTTTGTTTTGGTTTTATTTCTTGGGTCTTTTGTTTTGTTTTGTCTTTTTTTTTAATCTAGCACTTTTATAGACAAATTATTTTTTTTTTACATTTTTCATCCCTCAATTACTGTTGATTAAAATATGTGGTTATCCCTATTCCTGTAGTATTTTTACGTAAAATGAAGGTTTTGCTATAAACTACATCTGTAATTAGATAAGTTCCTCTTTCCCAACCTCCTTTACCATTCAAATTTTCACTGACTGCAACATAGATCAAACGAGGAAGACCTATCAATGGCTTACAAGCAACTTACTCTTTCCAAATTCTCTAGGAAATCAAACACCCAACCCCATGCAATTTTTGCAACAAAAAACTTTGCTCTGATAAACAGAGTGATAAACATTTTACTGTTGTTAAATAAATATGTTAAAACAAGTACTTGGTAACAATCAGCAAGAGTCTTTTCACAGTGTACGTTTTTCTCTAAAAATGGGAATACCTGGTCACGGCAAATTGCAAAATCTTCTGAAGGAGAACTTACAGACTGGGACTTTCCCCCCTCTTTGAGGTTAGAAGAAACACTGCTATGTGAACCAATTATTTGCCTGTGATGCTAAACCCCTTCACAAATACTTCTGCCAAGCCTTCAACTCCAGCCACAGTGCCCTCATTTTTCAGATTCCCAGGTTCTGTTATTTATTCAGGACAGCTCATTTCAAAACTAAATGATTGGTAAAGTCAGACCACATTTAGACATTAGAATTTCTTAGATATCTGACATGTAGAAGTGTACAAAAATATGTTACAAAATGTACAAGTCCAGGGACTGCAGAGGCTATCTGCTCTGACAAGCTCTCTGTCAATGCCAGTTCAGGGGTCCTGTCAAAGCTGGAAATACATTTACCCCTTTTTATGAGGTAAGCAATAATACAGCAACAACAGTTTGTAAGACATCCAAAACATATTAGTAAAACTCTTACTAAAACCATTCAGTGAAACTCAACCCAAAGTTGAGTATTTCCCAGTTGTCTTCTCATTCCCTAAGTTGTAGGTCCATTTCCTTACTAGTAATCTTACATTACAGTTACAAGGCACTTCTTCAGGTGCTATTTGCTGTAGTTTTCCATAACATATTTTTAATAATATCACTCTTTCATGTAATCTTTTTCTTAATATATGCTTTCAAAGTAGATTTAACATAGTGAGGTTACATACTCTTAATGTATATAAAATGATTAAGAAATTCCCTAACAGTGTTGTTTAAGTGCCAATATTTTCTGAGTAAGAGCAAAACTATAGATATAATGTAATTAAAAAGCGCATCTACACACACACACACAAACTGAGGAGCGCAGAGGCATGATAGCAGGAGAGGGAACTGCAACAGCCCAGTCAGAAAAAAGGAGCTGTGGCAGCCTCACATCTATGAAAATACAAAACCTAAGATTACATGCAAAACTGTGTACATCATTACACTGTATATAAACACTTAAGTGAAAAAATTCTACTTCCTCCCATAAAGGAAAACTCAAAAGAGAAACTATTTTGTCAAGACTAAAAATCAATAAAGGAGAAGAGTAGAAAGCATTAGCAATAAGAATTCATGTTGGCAATTTCAGTATCCATGATTAACTTACTAAGTATGCATTATTTACGCTTTTTTTTCCTTGGTTGATATTAATGGAAAAAGAAGAAAAAAGAATGTGCTGAATCTGATCTTTGGTGGATGCTTTCATCTGAACTGTGGATGAGTTTTCTGTCATTAATAGCCAGCTGCACATGCTGATATAATGCCAGACGGGTCCTGCATCATTAAGCATTACTGAAACAAGTTACTGTTTATCAGCTAATGACCCAGGAAAATAAATCCTTGGAAAAATGAAACAGTTTTCTTAAGAGACAAAGTTATATTTAAGGAGTAACTTGATGGTCATTATTTAATTCCATTTAAAAAGTAAATGCATAAAATGCTACTTTTTTTGTGCAAATTATTCATATATGGGAGGGACAAAATCTATTACCAGACTACATTTACATTTCAAAGGAAGTTCTTTTGACAAAACTATCAGCATTGTTGATAGTTAACATTCCTTTAGATTTCTTTTAAGATGCTATTTTTCAGCTATTAATATCTTTGCCTAAAATTATCCATCCAGTCAGAAATTTTTCATGCTTGATACATATCCCAGGGTAGTTCATTACTTACATATCATTTTTGTAAAATAAGATTCTGAGCTCCTGTGCAACAATGGGGTACCTAAACCCATTCACAGCCTTCACAGATGATCTCTGTAGGTACCTCTCTCAATTTTGGGGGGTAGTTAGCTCTGAACTTTGAATGTAAATTAAGTAAGAGTATTCACAACTACAAAAGAACAATCTGAACAGCATGTGGACTACATTTTGTACTATTAAAGTCCAAGATATGCTGGATAATTAGTCTCTGGATACTTCAAATTACTTACTCCACATTAGCAGGCATTTCTTCACACCTCAAAGCCCCATCTGTAGAATGGATCTAGCATTATTTCATCAGTAGGATGACATAACTCATACTTTAATCTTTGTAAAGCACTCAGATTCTTGACTAAGAAAAATACATGAAGAAATAGGCCATTTCAAATGTGGTGCAGGTTCTAAATTGATTTTGAGAAAGAAGTGCAGGGCTGTCTACTGAACAAGAAATACTGGGTAACTGCCAAGGCAGTAAAGGAATAAGGTGTTCTGAGGAAACTATAGTATTCCTTCATCCATTTGGAACAAGCAACTTCCGCTTAACAAGTAACAAGTAGGAACAACTTTAAAGACACCATATGGTGCAATTCACCAAGATTGTAGTATTTCCAAACTCTTGTATTCTTCAAACCTTCTTGTTTTTAACAAGATTGTTTGTTTTCACATCTCATAAACAACAGCTTCGCTTTTTGCTACAAGTGAATTTTATATAGTGCTAAATTTATTCTAGCAGCTGCATGCGAAATCATGCCTTAGTACCTTCTGTAATATTTAATGGGAGGAAACTGGGATTGTGTTATAAAGCCCCTTTGCAACTACTCCATCTGCAGGTGCATACGAAACTGATTACTTCCACATCCCCTATCATTAAACTTTCTGAATAGCTGAGATTTTAAAGGCAAGAAATAGGTATGGCATAGCAGGAAAGTTTTTAAAAAAATTTAAAGACCTATGTAAATAATTAACTCTAAATCACATAAATAACATTGTATCTCACCATATAGAGCTACACAAAGTCAGGATGGACAATAGCTTGTCCTGACATGGCCTTCAAAAATGGGGGTAAAAGGCTTCTGGCTTTATATGTCTACTCCCACCCATACCTCTGTCAGACGGGAAATAAACCAAAGGATCAATGTTTTCCCTCTAATGTAAATGCCAAGACATAAAAAATTAAATGGGAAAATAAAATTTCAATGGTAAACATTTTTAAAATGGTAACAGGAAAAAATACAAGCAAAAATATTTATCTTTTCTATCACACATTTCAACACAGACAAATAAAAGACAAAGAACTATATGATACCCAGAAATTGTTATTTTTCTCAGATTTTCTCAATGATCTTATCCCAAAGAGGGTAAATCACAGTTACAGGCTGACAGACAACTACTACCAGCCTCAAAGACTTTTTTTTCTTTTACATAAAACAAAACCACTTTGTTAAAATAGCAAGATTATAAGCAACCTCTTTTTCAGTGAGAAACTGGTAATATCAGGCAGCAGTATTCAGTATTCCCTCACCAAGTTTTACAAATCTAAATTTCAGTGAGCAACCAGTCGAGACAAAAATATGATTTGACAACATAATCAGGTAAGATCTACATTCCAAGAGAAAATAAAAGGTTGTACTCCATAAAGCAGGCTGTTGTCACTTGGGGGATTCCATGCCAAAGGATACTGTGAATGAAAAAGTTTACATAGCTTCCAGAGGAGACTGGACAAATACTTAACACTGAAAATAACTGGATGCTGGAAGAGTACTTGTGGTAAGTATTATACTGCTCTTTCTCTCGTGGACATCTGTTTACAGACAATACCAGTCTAGAACTACTCCTGGCTTCAATTCTCACACCCACTCCTATGGTACTGTTAACACTTACAAAATATAGCTTGAGTGCATACAATAAACTTGAATAAAACAATTGGATCTCAAAACAAATGACATATAGCATGATCTAAAGAATTATAAAAAAATAAAGAGCTCCAGGCCCCACCACCATTTTGTCCTCTGTGCACACTCCTCCATCTTTGCATTTCCACCCCACCTCTGCCCCTGCATTTAAACTCTTTGAGACAGAGATTATTTCATACTATGTCATTTAATGATGACTATCATGAAAAAAACCAAGAACCTTGAACTTGATTATAATCTCTATACTCAACTGCAGTAGTAAAGAACAGGTAAGACATTTCTTGAAAACAGACACTGTCAGAGAAAAGTGGTTCTGGTGCTTCCATTTTACTCTGTAAACTCGGTGAACAGAAAGGAATGTTATTAACTACTTACCAAAGCATTTTGATATTCTCACAGGAAACACAATATTAAATCATTTACTATTAAAATCAAAATAATCTGGAAAATACAGACATAAAGGGGATAAAGAAAGAGATAAGGAAAAAATAAGGAAATAATTAGAAAAAAATCTTATTTTTTTCATGCATAAAGTATTTTGATAATCTATTCATGTAAATATAAAAATGTATTTAAAATAAGACAGTTCCTGATTTCTCTCTACAGTAATGTCCATCATCCAGCTAGGTCATTATTAAACAAAATGGCAGTAAGAACCCTAGAACTGCAGATCTAAAGTTTAGATTTCTTATGACAAGAGAAAATCATTTTCATGCTTATGGAATATAGATGTTTCATGTTACACATTTCATTTTTCCTCATAAAGTGACTTCTAATTCCTATAAACAGAGGAAGGTATGTGTTCTATGCTCTGCAAGACTGAGGGGAGAAGGAGTGAGGGAAGGGAGGAAGCAAACAGTGAAATTCCTGTAGTTTAAATAAGAACTGAAATACACTTTTTGCATTTAGGTTAGAAGCTGTCTTGTATCTTCCTAGCTCCATCACTGACAGTCACAGAAAATCAGCATGTCCTCAGGGGAGAACTGGGAGATATTAAAACTTCAGATTTAGCTATGATCTTCCCACGTGAACAGTCACAGAAGGCAATCTTGTGGCCTACAACTTTTTGTGGTCCTTCCCCAATCCAGATCTAATGTGACTTGTGCAACAGAATCATAACCAATGACAGCTGGTGTCAAACATACCAAGCAGCATGCCAAGAATAAGGCAGAATTGAACATAGCTGTCCTTCACTATTTGAAAATTCTCCATTTATTCATTAAGCTCTGACACATAGTCCTCTCTGCAAGCCACTATTAAGCTCAGTGCTTCATATCTGCTCATGTCATATTGCATATAATGGCAATATCCTCTGCTATAAAAAAGCACCAAAATTAAAATACTAGGTTGACATTACAGACATTTCACTATTTCCTCCAAAGGTGCTATGTTTTATATGAGAATAAACTTCGTTATAGTTTTACCTGTTACAACACAAGGGTTGGTTTGTTTGTGGTTTTTTGTGTTTGTTGCTGTTGCTTTTTGATTTGGTTTGTTTTTTGGGGAGGGGGGTTGATGCTTTGTTTGGCCTTTTTCCTTAAAAAATATACTTGTAAATATGTAGTTTCCAGTTTTATACTATATTGTTTGAAAGTGTTGGCAAATCTCAGGTTTCAGCTTTTCTTTTCGCAATAATGAAATAAAGATACAGATAAATGTAAAAAAACCTTAAAACCAGACAGAGCATTAGTATTCTGATGACTGACAAAGAGGATGATTACTGGAGCACTGAAATGTGACAAGCTCTTTTCCAAGTATTGCGTCAGGTTATTTTTTTAATCCCTTCAACGATAACACTTTGTATTGATCTTAACTTCTGTTCCAAGTTAGCAGTACAATAGACAAGCAGTGAGAGAAATCCATGGTAGACAGAACTGTACCCCTTAGCACAGTGGGAATAGATTGCCACTTTTGAGATTTATAGGCCCCCTCAAATTTTACATAATGTATTTCTATTGCTACTAACCTTAGCTTGTATCTGTTGAAGAAAAACCATAGAGCAGGAAGCTACTTTACAGTGTTAAAAAACAGCTTGAAGAAACATGAATCTCAGCTCTTAACAGCAGTTATCAAACTTTGGTTGAGTAAAGACTGTTTCCACTACATACCTACATAAAGTGATAGGTGTGAAGCCCTCACAGAGATAGATGAGGGATAGCACTTTTTTTCTCTATAATTTTTTCTGCTTTTATGAATATTGCAAGAAAACCATGTGTGACCAAAGATGACAAATACAATTTATGGAAAATTTAAAAAATAATTATTTTCTTAGAGAATATTAGGAAAGAATAATAAATCATACAGTAATTCACAATACAAATTGAAACTGCATTACTCCTTTCCTAGTTTTAGCAATATTATATATTGCTAATATCAGTATCCAATATCAACCTTTTCTAGTTGATGTGGATGCAGAAGCCTTCCTTATGTCTCTGTACTGACAAAAGTATCTATACCATTTTCTCAGGGGAGAAAAAAAAATTAAAAAATACAGCCAGATCTTCCTACCTACACTCCCAGAACACCTTTAGTTTCCTATGAGTTCCATAGAAGAGCTATGTAGTCCAATCCAGGTCTATCTTCAAGCAATTTTTCTTCCAACTATTTCTTATTTCAAAGAGGCTGTAATATGTGGTGCATCAAAATTAAGCAAAAGGTCCTGGTCCCCCTCACAAGAAAAAAAGCCAGCTATATACACAGTTAGCAGATTATAATGGTCAGACTCGAGCTTGATAACCTACAGAGTGACTTACATTTGACGACTCCCTCAATCTGTATTCTTATCGATAAGTCACTTTTGTTTATTACCTGGAATGGGTTCTAAGTGAAAAGCTAACACTGGAGGTTTCTGTGGACTCTTATCTACTGTCTCCCATCTTAAAATATGTGCATTTAAAAAGGCCAGGTCAAATCCAAAATAACAAATTCTTAGACGAAATCTAGTGGAAAGTCAAATATTCGGATTGGCATAAAACTTCTTGTAAAATAGATCTTAAAGTATTTAAGCCACACTGCATATATAGATTTGTCAAGAATTATTACTGTACGAAAACAGATGACAGGGTCAAATTTATATGTATTTAAAAAAAATATTATTTTGCATTACTTGTGCACAGGGCAGGATCAACAAAAAAGCACCTCTTATAATAGAATTACTAAGATTTAATCTGTAAGATTAACAATTGGCTCTGAAAAGAATACATGAAAACAGTGTACCTTAAGAACCCTGCTGAAACACAGATTCACAGGGGAACAGTTAATCCAGTATTTTCAGAATGCAATCAGAGACTTTGTTGCTGAGATAACACTATACTTTAAAAGGTTATTATTAAAATCATAAAAATTCAGGATATTTAATATCTTGTAAAAAATGTAGTTTCAAAATTATTCTGAATGTTATTAAACAGACAAGTGTTTGCTTTACAACAATAACTATGCTTTTAGAGAGGACATTATTACCATTAAAAAGAACACTGTAACTCTGTTGAGTGTGAGCCTCAGGTCCACCACCACACACAGTGACTGAGTTGAATGCTGGGTTGTGGGGTGTTTTGGTTGGGTTTTTCCCTTGCTGCAGTATAGCAGCTAAAGACTAGAGAATCTCAAAGAACACAGCAGCACAGTGTCAGTATGTTATTTCTCCTATACAGGAGGGAAATCACTTCCAGGCAGTAACACTAGTGGTTCTCAGTGTACTGTTTAACACAATAAAATAAGCTGTTATCTTTGGTTCTTATTCCTAAAAGACAAAATATTTTTCATCAGAAATTAGTTTTGACATTGAAAAGCCTGCAAACAATCAGTTTACTAATCTATGGGGGATAGCTAAAATATAATTCCAGAATATTACATTAAGTAAAAAGCTATCCAGACACAGTTTTTACATTTGCAACCTGGAGTTGGGCACATACCCATTAATAAATATCTTGACTTCAATAGATATTTAGCAAGCACATCTCTCTTTGACTTCTATCCATATTCTCTAAAATTAGAAATTGATGATTGCACTGGTTCCAAACATCAACTTCTTGTGCCAGCAAGTAATGATTTATTGTCGTTTATTTAAAATAAATAAATAAATAAATAAATAAATAAAAGCTCTTCTTTACTTTTTTTCTTAAGCAAGGGTAGGGTTGCATTTTGTGGGGTATGGGAAGGTGGGGCACCTGGATTATTTTAAATGCCAACCTCATGAAGTTCAACCAGGTCAAGCGCAAGGACCTACACCTGGGTCAGGGCAATCCCAGGCACAGCTGCAGGTTGGGCGGAGAAGTGATTCAGAGCAGCCCTGTGGAAAAGGGCCTGAGGGTCCTTGGGGGTCACAGCCCAGAAAGCCAACTGTATCCTGGGCTGCACCAAAAGGAGTGTGCCCAGCAGGTAGAAGGAGGTGATCCTGCTCATCTACTCTATTCTCATGAGACCCCACTTGGAGTACTGTGTGCAGTTCTGGTGTCCTCAACATAAGAAATATTTGAACCTGTTTGAGCAAGTCCAGAGGAGGGCCACAAGGATGATCAAGGGCTGAAGCACCTCCTGTATGAAGACAGGCTGAGAAAGCTGGGGCTGTTCAGCCTGGACAAGAGAAGGCTGCATGGAGACCTCAGAGCAGCCTTCCAGTATCTGAAGGGAGCCTACAAGCATGCCGGAGAAGGCCTTTTTTATCAGGGACTGTAGCAATAGGACAAGGGGTAACGGGTTCAAACTTAAACAGGGGAAGTTCAGGTTACATATAAGCAAGAAGGTCTTTACTGTGAGGGTGGTGAGGCACTGGCACAGGCTGACCAAAGAAATAGTAAATGTTTCATTCCTGGCAGTGTTCAAGGCCAAGTTGGATGGAGTCTTGGGTGACATGGTTTAGTGCAAGGTGTCCCTGCCCATGGCAGGGGAGTTGAAACTGGATGATCTTAAGGTCTTTTACCACCCAAACCATTCTATATTTCTATGATTCTCTGAAATTCCTTTTTTTTTAACCAAGATTTTTCATTCATGATTTCACTAGATAAAAGTTCCAGATAAGAAAGAAATTGCAGTGAACGGAAAAAGTGAGAGAATCCCACCCCATGTGTCTGTGGAATAAGAAGCTAATACTTTCTTAAATGTTTTTTCTTAAATGGCTGCTAATGAATGTAAAATATAGATGTAGGGAAACACAGGAAAACCAAAGTAATTCTCTGTAATTTTCCCAGTTTGTCTCAGTGTGTTCTTCTGCATTCAACAGTGCCAGTGTTTGGAAAGCCATGACCATGTGTATTCAAGGCTGACTATAAAGAATGACTGGCCCTTTCAGTGGCAATACATATTTTAATCATCTTAAACAGAAAGAATTTAATGCCAAAGACGTGAACATTGACTTGAACCCTGTAAGCAATTGTTACAGAAAAATAAGTGGGAAGGCAGAGCGAAACATAAACACTACAGGATGTTTAATTGCTTTATAGTTATAAAAAAAAAGCCCACCTCACTCAAAAAAATCTCAGTGTGAAGTCTCGATTCTACAGTTACCTCACACTTACCTCATAATTTTCAAAGATACTTAAGTAGGTCATTTGAGAACTCTGATGCAGTTTTTTAGTGCTGCTACTAGAAATGCAAGAGCTACTTAAATTGTCAAAAAGTATTTTTGATAGAAGAGAGTATGAAGTATGTTTTTCTCCTACAATTACAGTAGTTTGTGATATACCTTTTGACATAATTGCTCTCAGCAGAATTCTGTCAAGAGACAACAACTATTTTTTGTGGTGCTTCTGCAAAGTAATTTTTGAACACAATTGGCACAATTTTCCCATTACTCACATTAACTACTTGTTAGAATCTAAGAGAATTTTAGAGAACTTCTGGAGCACCATTATCACATCTAATTCTTTTCATAACCTTTCATAATTAAGCTTTCCCCTAACTACCTTGAGGTTTTGAGTTTCAATTGTATCCACCATCTTTCAAACCCCTCAAAATTAGGACTCTGTTTAATATTCAGCCAAAACAGATTCATGTCTAGTAGAAAGCTTAAGACCATTTGCAACGGTAGATTCTTTTTATGTATTTCTTGTAGAGTCTAACCTTTTATCTTATTTCCAGATCCATAAAATTATGAAGTTGCTAAGCCACTGTCCATCATATTTGAAAAATGATGGCAGTCAGGTGAAGCTCCCAATGACAGGAAAAAGGAAAATATAACCCCCTTTTTCAAGAAGGGGAAAATGGATGACCCAGGGAACTGCAGAGCAGTCAGCCTCACCTCTGTGCCTGCCAAAATCTTGGAGATGATTCTCCTGGAAGCCATGCTGAGGCACATGAAAAACAACAAGGTGGTTGGTGACAGCAAGCATGGCTTCACTAAGGGGAAATGCTTCCTGACCAATCTGGTGGCCTTCTATGATGGGGCTACGGAATGATGGATGGGGGTAAAGCAGTTGACGTCATCTACCTGAACTTGTGCAAAGTGTTTGACACTGTCTCACATGACATCCTTGTCTCTAAATTGGAGAGACATCAATTTGATAGCTGGACCACTCGGTGGATAAAGAACTGGCTG